>JASCZW010018942.1:0-14596 GCA_034211315.2 Aedes japonicus | reverse complement strand
ACGGCACGCAATGTACGAACTGTCTTTCCCGCAAGGAACATGAAACCAGACTAAGGCGAGGATGCAGAACATAGAAGTGACGAGATGCAGACAAATGGAGGAGACTGCCGAGCCCAAATGTTCCAACTGTGGGTCAAACCACGATGGCCAAAACCGTGCCTGTCCCAAGCGCATGGAATTCAACGAAATCCGGAGAAAGACGTCCTCCCGAAATCACTCCGAATAAGGTCGAAGTTCCCGCCGCTCAGGTACAGCGTGCCGAATCTTCCGCCTGCCCAGTTGAACCATCGTTATGAAAGTCGTAGACTGCATTCTCAGTTCAACAACTGACTTGTTACAGCCGCTACAGCGCAGTCAGTGCAAAACGTCCACAACCTGTTAGAAATCTGGCGCAAGCTCCTAGACCTACCACCCCGGACCAGATGATGGAGTTCGTACTAGCAATGTACAAAGGGCTAAGTCGATCGGTAGCGAAAGGAACAACAAATCGAAGTCGCCATCAGGGTGCTGTTCAACGCTTATTTTGATAGGAACAAAACCCTTGAGCTCATCGATTTCCTAACAGGGAAGGAAATCATTGGCGTAACTACTGGGGGTGCCTAGGGGGCCAGGCCTCCTCCAGGATTTTTCCCTAGTATATTTTGGTAAATGACACTATTCATAATTTCTACGGAATTGTAGGGTCGTCCTACGCCTTAGCTCTAAATAATTCTGAATTCTAATATTTCAATTCTATTAATATTAAAACCTCTAGACTCATATCTAAAATACTATCGACAGTAGAATAGAAGTTTATTCATTAACGATTTCTTTTTCGAAAATGTAGTTTAAGAAGTAAGGTAAACATATAATCAGGTAAATTCCTGACATTATAACATTTGTTGGGGTTGACTTCAGTACCACTAGTCGTCGATATAGACTACATAATGGGCCTGTATGTCAAATTTTACTACAATCCATTTCGCTTTATTATCATAACAGTTGCCTAACATTTATTCTTAAGATATCTTAAAGGATTCGATTTTCGAATTTTCAGTCAAAGGTTCTATTTTTGGCTGGAATAGTTCCTAGTATACAGTGGTGTCAAAATATTAAGGATAGTAAAACATTAATTTTTTTGCATAAAAATTTAGTGAATTTGCCGTAAAGTACGCTCATGAAACCTTTTTTTTTTAAACTCGAATTCCAAGTGTTTCTTTGCATCGTTTTTCGAAGGCGCCTTTTTCGCGCGCGGCAGATATTTTTCGATAATTAAAACTTTCAACGTGTTTTTCTCAACACAGCATTTTCGGAGTTTATCGAGGGGATAACTCGAAAACTAATTATTCGATTAAGCTGAAACTTATAGGATTTCTTTATTATTGTAATACCTTCTATATGAATTAAAAACTATTGTAATATTTTATTAAATGAAAATAGCATGTAAAACTCTTGGAATAATTGTGGATTTATTCAAAAAGCTACGCCAAGAGTGCAAAAAAAAATTTCATCTACTAGCTGTAAATGTAATTAATATAATGTTTTTGGATTAGCAGGTTACAGATCAAAACTGCGACCAGGAGAGCCGGCACAAGCAAATACAACGGCCGGTATTTTGTTGAAAAGAATTTGGAAAACATATTTTTGTATACTGAATGGATACGCTTATAATTGTAAAAAGATTCAGATTGATTTGAATAAAAACTTCCCCTTGATTTTTTTTTAAAACGAAGTTTTTTCTCGTTCTAACTGTACACACTTAGATTTTTTACAGTATACTGTATTTTTTTACCGAATATGAAACAGCTGAACATTCGGTAATCGATTCTGTAGTTTTTAAGTTTTACAGTACGTACTGTTAATTTAACTTCACTACTGAGCTGTCAAAATTTACCGAAATGTTCTGTTAATAGTGACGAGCGATTGGTAACGCGCGCTGTCACAGTTTTACCGAAAATGATGCTAAAAACTTACAGTTGCTCATCAAAATTTACAGATTCGTTTGCAAACGTTTTCTTTTTGTTGATTTTCTTTCTTGCTTTCAACATTTATGATAATTAAGATAAATGAATTTATTTTTTTACATATATTTGCGATTCATTGTTGATTCTGAGGATTATTCTTTAAAAACGTACATTTCATTCAATGATATTTTGTTAACATGGCGCCCGAGCCCTTCCACATATCCCGGGATCGGCGGACCGCAGAAAAACACACGATGGGTTCTTCTGGCTCCATCTGTATGCAATGAAATATAGAATACATTTTAATTTTACTTACGAAAAACATTTCTTGCTCATTCATCAAGGACTCCAATTTTGTCCAATATTTGATCTATTTTTGGCACTTACTCTTGGCTGCACCGTCGAACAACAGAACTGGCGAACATTCGAACTTTAAAATGACGGCAAAGGTCGAGTTTGACAGCATGAAATAAATTTACATTTGTTCGGTACTTGTTTTACAGTTTATTTTGCAAAAGAATAAAATTACGGTACATTTGTATTTTGTTTTACAGTGTTGAGGAACTACAATGATTTACGGTTTCGGTATTTTTATTTTACAATTTTCCGGTAGTTTTCTATAAATTACGAAAATCCAGTATTTTTGATTGCTGGAATTTTTTAAAATGTCATATTTTACAAAATTTTCGGTAAAATTTCAGTTTTACAGACCGAGTTCAGCAAAAAATGTACCGAACATAATTTTGGAAGTTTTGTGTGTATATCCCCTCTTAAATACATTTAAAGTTTTTCATACAAAATTGTCATATTTGACATTCTCTATGTCAGCACTCAAAGGATAGATTGAGCTGAAATAATGACTATAGCTAGACAATAGAAGTAACCTGAATTTCAAATTGTGTTGAATTTATAAACTGTGCTCAATATCTTCAAAATTACATCCGATCCACCATCTGAGAAAATTAAAAAAAAAAATTCACTTTCCCTTCTGACAAGGCAAATCTGATGCCATTTTGAAGACTGTACTTGAAAATTTAAAAATTCAAAACGGTGCGTTTGTTATTTTTGCCTATACTGTAGTTGTTCACATTCTTTTGCCATACCTTCAAAAACTTTCGAAAAATTTCCATGGAAATTCGATATCCTGGAATAATATCAATGTCAATAAAAAGCTTAACTTTAACATCAAATTATACATGGATGTTTTTTTCGAACTGCCGTGAAGCTCTCAGTTGGTTTTTGATGAAATAATTATCGGAATTCAACTTCAAATTTTCTGACCTCTCTTTAGAAATTTTGCTCGATATAACTTATAAATTTTCATTGTGTTTTTCATAGAAATCCACTTTGATTGTTTGCGCTCAGAACATTCAAATAGTTATTTAATAAGAAACTTAAATCGAATTCCACTGAATGGTTGAAAAACATCCACATTGTGGCAACTGAAAAAAATCCCTGAATTTTGAAATAACTGTTTTATTTTATTTGTACAATCTGGACAAATGAACAAAATTTAATTTGAAAAATTAAGAGATAGGTAGGTATATCCTTAAACTTCCCATGTTTTGATTTTTTCAAGAAAACATTGTCGTGGAAAAGGTTTCAGGATTTTTAATTTAAAAAATTGAAACTCCTGACCACGGTTTATTAGGGACACCATGTCCCATGTATTTTCAGACTTTTTTTCAAGGCGCAACTTTAGGCTAATAGCTGCATACAAAAACGCTTAATTTTCTTCTTAACTTTTCGCTTAACTTCTCAGCCATGAGACACATAAAAACATGACCGAGATGTATTTACCATGACGCAGAACCGATTTTCAAATCTGGCTAATTTAAGTATTGGGAACGCAGTCGTGAAGGAATCAGTATCATCCGACACAATTTTGAAGATTTAAAACGCGTTATTCAAACCAATCTAAATTATGATATAAATTTAAAAAATTCATTGACTCAGTGTTGTTGAAACTTGACTCTATATAGATTCAGGACTATTCTCCGCTTCGGATGAGCTGAGACGCCTCAGGAGAATCGAGTAATCGTGTAGTCCATTCTCCATTTGATCCACACGTAATAATTGGGCTTATTATGGGTTTCACTTCACGGTGAAAACGAAGTGAAAACAAAAAACTTATTACGAATGTCTGCCAAGTGAAAAATATGAAAGAGTTTATCCGAGAGGACGATTTGAATGCACTCGGTGTTATTATGGTTGCCACGGTACCACCACGCTACCGAAAAAAGTGACACAAACCGTAGATTTTTTGATGGCTACTACGATTTTCACATCACCAGCACTTCCACCTCACGGAGTTCATTTTTGATCACGGTGATACCAGTAACAGCATAAAAAAGTAAGGTGATGTGTAAGTGAAATGAAAGTGATAGTGAAGGTGACAACAGTAATAAGCCCAAGGGTAAGTCGGTTAGAACAGTGTGCCAGCCACGATGTCCTACACACTAGACTAATATGTTTCCTAACAGTGGCACTTTGATTCTCAATTCATAACACATGTGTGGCACACTGAGGCACACTTTTGACAGTTGAGCTTATAGAAATATGAGACCAGCAACCTTCTCCAATATGCATTGCCTGAGTTTGCCAGAGCTTAGCAATAAATAACAATTTGGGCTGTCAACACATCAGCACCTTCGGCACATTCTTCTATCGGCACAGTGTGCTGAGCGATCCACCCCTTGAATAAGCCCCATATATTCACCCCATTCGATTCTCTTAAGGTATCTCGACTAACTGGGCGCAGAATAGACCTAATTATTCGATTGAACCTGTCTTGATTTATCAATTAAAATAACCTGTCCACAACAATTACGCTACTTTCGTCGCTCTTTTCAATATTCTTATAAACGAAAAAAAAACCTTTGCGCAGGCCCCTTCCAGGCCCCCTCCAGACTAATTGTCTAGCTCCGCGAATGAAGGATATCGGCATCGCCACCATCACAGAGACGCACCTTAAGCCTGGTGTGAATCTCTATATCCTCGACTTTCAGATTGTAAGGTTGGATCGAACCATCCTCAGGGGAGGAGGAGTGACCATCGCATTACGGCTCAACATCAGCTGCCGCTTACTGCCCAGTTTTGGGCTGAATGTCATCGAGGCCAAAGGAGTTGAAGTGGACACTTCCGCCGACCCAATCACCATCATCGCGGCCTACAGTATGTCCCATACAAAAATGCGAAAGTTTTCAATACTTATTTTTGGGTAGCTTGAAGCATTATTTTTACTCTTTTAGTACGTGTGTGTAATCATCTGGCCGTATACTCTGAGACGATGTAAACAAAACAGTGCTTCACGAGTAACAAAGTTTAGAAAAATGTACGCAAAGGAAGTGGTGACGAGTTTGCTGCTCGCCCAACAGCCCGTAAAATAAATTGCAACGATTGCGGGATGCCCCTGGCTACCGTTTACCGTATCCAACGTTCACTCCTTGATGGACCACGGCCACGGTCCACTCGCACATCGATGGTCATCAGATCAGTGAGAGCAGGGTTGCGGCTTATCATTTTTGACTCAGGCATATTCATTTGCCAATATCTCACTTTCAGTGGGTCGATTTGATAATACAATGTATGATGAACTTGTAGTGCATGGTAGACCTACAACTTTGTCTAACAGTACATTGCTCTAACTCCTATATCTTCGACATGAGGCAGTATATTCACAGTGATCTTCACGGTACGATAGTCGCGTGATCTTCACCGCAGACTCTCATCGTGAAGATCACTGCGAATATACGCTCTTGTTCCTCAGATATAAGAGATAGAGCTATGTAGTTGAACCAAGTTATGGGTCTGCTCAGCCTATAAGTTCAGTATACATGATCTTTGAAATTGAGCTTCTGAGAAGAGCTATCGGCAGATGAATATGGATAAGTCAAAATGAGTAAACACTAACTTGGTGAAGACAAAGTGAGGCGAAATCCTATCAGATCGATCCGGAAATTGACTAAGGAAGCCGATATTTCAAAAACTACCACGCAACGGTTGGTTAACCCTAGTGTTTGCGCCCTGAAAGCTTCCATTACCAAGCCATGGAACTCGATGAATGACTCATATATTGAAACGGCATGCTCTCGATTCCGTCCCCCTTTGGAGAAGCTGATCGATAAAAATGGTGGAGATATTGAGTAATGTAATCATGAAAGGCTAATTAAACGATTCCCTAAATGAAATTATGGTTTTCTTATAATTTTCTATGAAAAAAAAAAACTTATCTGAAGCTGAGGTATCGATTTTTGCATTTTTTTTATGGGACGTTCTTTGCAGAACTTCCCTGAATTTCTCTGTACAATTTCCCTTAAGTTCTGTGCAGAACTTCCCTGAAATTCTCTGCAGAATTTTTTTGAAGTTTTCTACAGAAGTTCTCTGCAGAATCTATTTGAAGTTCTCTACAGAACCTCCCTGAAATTCTCTGTAGAACTATCCTGAAGTTCTCTGCAGAATATCCTTAAAGCTATCTGCAGAACTTACGTGAAAATCTCTGCAACATATCCGTGAAGTTCTCCTCAGAACTTCTCATAAAATTTCTGCAGAACTCAGCTGATGTTTTCTGCAAAATTTCTTTGAAGTTCTCTCCAGAAATTTTCTGAAGTTCTCTGCAGAACTTTCTCGAAGTTCTCTGCAGAATTTCCCTTAAGTTCTGTGCAGAACTTCCCTTAAATTCTCTGCAGAACATCACTGAAGTTCTTTAAAGATCTTCTCTGAAGTTCTTTGCTGTGCTTTCCTGAAGTTCTCTGGAGAATTTTCCTTAAGCTATCTGCAGAACTTTGCTGAAGATCTCTGAAGAACTTTCGTGAAATTTTTGTAGCTTATCTTTGAAGTTCTCTACAGAGCTCCCTTAAGTTTTCTGCAGAACTTACCTGAAGTTCTCTGCTAATTTTCCCTGAAGTTTTTTGCTGAACTTACCTGAACTTTTCTGTAGAACTTCCCTGGGTTTCTCTGCAAAACTTCCCAGAAGTTCTCTGGAGAAATTGCCTGAAGCCCTCTGCGGAACTTCAGGAAAGTTCTACAGAGAACTTCTGGGGAGTACTGTAGAGAACTTCCTTTATGTTCTCTAAAAAATTCTCTGAAATTCTCTGGAAAACTTTTCTGAAATTCTCCGCAGAATTTATTTCAAGTTCTCAATAGAACTTCTCTAAAACGCTCTGCAGAAATATCCTTGTGTTCTGTGCAGAACTTCCCTGAAATTCTCTGCAAAACTTCAGTTCACAGTTCTATGCAGAATTTCCCTGAAGTTCTCTGCAAAATTTCGCTAAAGTTCTTTGTAGAACATCCCCGAGGTTCTCTTCCGAACTTACCTGAAGTTCTCTGCAGAACTAACTTTAACATTCGCTGAAGATTTTCCCTGAAATTCTCTGCAGAATTTCCATCAAGTTCTCTATAGTACTTCCCTGAAGAATTCCCCCTAGGTTCTGTGCACAACTGCTTTGAAATTCCCTGCAGAACTTCAATGAAGTTCTCCACAGAACATATCTAAATTTTTTTGCAGAACTTCCCTGAAGATCTCTGCAGAATTTCTTTCATGTTCTCTATAGAACTACCCTGAAGTTTTCTGCATAATTTCCCTTAGGTTCTTTGCAGAACTTCCCTGAAATTCTCTGCAGAACTTTAACGAGGGTCTCTACAGCAATCCCCTAAAGTTCTTGGCAGAACTTTTCTGAAGTTCTCTGCAGAATGTATTTGAGGTTCTCTATAGAATTTCCTCAAATTCTTTGCAGAAGTCCCCTGAAGTTCTCTGTAAAATTTCCTTCAGGTTCTTTACAGAACTTCCCTGAAATTCTCTACAGAACTTCCCTGAAGTTCTCTGCAGAATTTCCCTTATGTTTTCTGCAGAGTTTTCCTGAAGTTCTCTGAAGAATCTCAGTGAAATTTTTGCGGCATATCCCTGAAGTTCTCTGCAGAATTTCTCTCAAGAACTTCCATGAAGTTCTCTGAAGGACTTACCCGAAGTCTTGTGAAGAACTTCTCTGAAGGACTAACCCTAAGTTGTCAGAAGAACGTACCAAAAATTCCCATATTGTGGTAATCAGCCTCTTATGTGCAGTAGCGATAAACATTCATCACATACTTTCTCTTTTTTTAAACACTATTTTAAAAAAAAAAACTTTTTTGAGCGTATTAGTAGAACGATTGTGATTGGGAAACTAGGAGAATATAAAATTAACACTTCATTTGATCACTTTTAAAAAAATAAAAAATAAAACCTTGAAACACTTATTCAAATTTTCGATAGTAAACGCAAGCAAATTCCATTCAATTATACTATGAGCTTATCTTTTGACAGATAGGCCTATTTCGTCTGCAACTTACAGACTTCTTCAGTGTCGAGCACTCGACACTGAAAAAGTCTGTAGGTAGCAGACGAAATAGGCCTATCTGTCAAAAGATATGCTCATAGTAGAATTAAATGAAATTTGCTCGCGTTCACTAGCGAAAATTTGAATAAATGTTTCAAGGTTTTATTTTTTATTTTTTTAAAAGTGATCAAATGAAGTGTTAATTTTAAATTCTACTAGTTTCCCAATTCATCAAATAGTTCACAGGATGGTCTGTCTGTGCCACGCAGTGAAATAATTCTGAACCTTGAAGTCGACCTTCTGGAATATGGTTTCCAAATAAATATCCTTAAAATAATGAATTAATGCATTATCTAGATCTAGAGCTTGATCTTAATAGCAAAATAAAGATAATACAAAAAGTTCAAATAATCGCTAGTGCTACGTAGCGGACGAATTCTGATCTAATTTTATCACCATCCGAAAGTTATATACCTAACTCACATGAAAATCAGTTCATGAAGGTGAATGAAGCCAGCCTCTTGGGAAAAACGGTCCCAAATGACTAATAATACATTCGCACTACAAGGTATATTACATTATATAGAGTGTCTTGATATACTCCGTGTCATAACTATAGAAACACTGAATTTTGTTCGAGATGTCTTGGATTAATTATTGATTTTTCGAAATAAGTTGCACAGAATAATAGATACTTGATGATGATAATGATGATGATGAGATACTACCATCTACTGTAGCAAGGTAACTTTCCAGCAGTGGAATAATCTGAAAAACGATTTGATCTAGATTCTATTGTTGTTTGTGATCATCAAGCTCCTATATGAAGGGCTAAAAACGTCTGGGCGGGCCCGTTAGCAGATACACCTACGCGAAACCCGCGAGTATAGGGAAGAGAATCTCCTTTCAAAAGCAAGTTCACACCAACAGCATTACAATCGAGCCCTCGATTGACAGAATAAACCCAAAAGATGGGGTCGAAGAGCCTGCCCTCGTTCCACGAAATATTAACAATACTGAGGAACAGTCCCATGCCCCTTATCCAAATCGTTTCATTTGGGTACCCTGATGGTCCCTCCCTTTACCCGTTATATATTAGGTCGTGGATATTTAGTATATGCTGTAGTGGTCATTTCATTGCTTACCTAATGTTAGAAAATTTGGCTGAAAACATAGATGGTTAGGGTTAATACCTTGCTTTACTGTGTTGTTTCGGTGTTTCTGTGGGTCCATGTTTCCGTGGGTCTTCCCCTACCTTTTAAAGAGTTGAAATTAGGATGTTTGGTATTTCTCGCGGTGATAGGATAGGGATGAGAACAGAAAAAAAGCATTAGTGATTGGTAACACGCTATGAGCATGTGAGATTTTCTTGGTGATATTCTCACACCGGCCGTTCAGATTGGTTCGACGGATGCATATGAGAGATCACTACCAATAAGTACTCATTAACTCAATTCCATCTTGTTTGGCTATTGAAGACAAGAAACATTTTACAACGTGCTCCATTTCGGAATATCAGGACAATGATCCCCTATCGCATCTTCAAGTGATCATTACAAGCTGTTCATTTGGCTCAGGCACTTTTGAACGTTGATGGGGCAGCCGATTCACACATGAAACCTGCCGCGACAAACTCGACAGAACGCGCCCATACTCCTTTCTGAACCAAAGGGCAGGGAAAAGATTCATAGAAATTATATGTTTCATTACTATAGAACCAGTTCAAAATTAATTTCTCTTTTAAAGATTTCAACGATATTACCTGATAATCAAAATGTTAATAATGGCTAAGCCCTCCTTTATTCTCAATCAGTTCAAACAACCTATTCGGCATAGTCTGAATTAAGTTACGGCAAGTAGATAGTTGTATTCCTTGCCATGCATATAAGATGGCTTGTTTCAGGTCATGATCGCTTGCGTACTGCTTGTTGTCTGCATATACTTCACGTACGATAAATCCCCACATATTCTCGACCGGGTTCTGGTCTGGAGAACAAGCTGTTCTCTAGTTTGAACTCCATGTTTGTTGAACCACGCCATAGTCACTCCACTTGTATGAACCGAAGCATTATCTTGCTGAATTGTGTAGCCAACTCGACGATGTTGCCGCAAGCATGGTAGCAAATGACTTTGGAGTTCCCCAATGTACTGCCGACTGTTCATTATGGTGGATGGAAAAGCAATCTGCACCGTTCCAGTTTGACAAAATGAGTCCACCTGTCTTGTTATTTCCATATCGTTCTGGATGTTTCCGAAAATTTATTATAACGTCCCAAACGTTCCCAAACGTCTAACAATTTCACGAATACTAACATTAAATTCTCGAAACGCCAAAATTTTACCACTTTCTTCTTCCGTCAAATACGTTCCACGCGGCATTAATCCGGAGTATTCACAAACACGTCACAACACGATAAAATGTGAAAGAAAACTGAAGCGCATTTCATGCAGATAGTTTTGTATGTATTGGTTCTATAGTTATGAAAAAGCAGAAATGAGTGATTTTATTATTATCCACTCACACAATGGATTCAGAAGTGTTGTGGTGTGAGTCAACTTCCTCACACAGTTCCTGCATGTGAATAAATTAAACGGTAGAATTCATTCTTCATTGAAACATATGGACTTTTAAGTGGATCCATTGTATTGAAACGTTGTGTATCATATATCATATATATTAAGGCTCGTTCGCGACAAAATCTGGACAGATTATGTTTAAAATAAAACAAATTTGCTGTTTGTTCAATCCGAGATACGTTTTTTGTCATCTTAGTACTAATAACAGTTACTTAATAGGGCTGCATGAAAAAATTACGAACTTTTGAGTTAACTCCAGCCATTAGGGTCTGTGTAGACTTCTCTGCAACCGATTAAGCCGGGGTTTTCCAAGATTTTCCGAAATTGTTCTATAGTTGTAGCTTGTTGTTTATATTGAGAGAGTTTTCAATTCACGAGAGCCCAATACCCCTCAACAGGTCGGGCAGTTAGGGGGATTCACCACTTTTGGTACAACATGGACTCCATTCGCTTAATACCATTCTAAAACATCTTTGGCGTAGTGACAAGCTGCCAAATATGGGCAGAATAGCGAGGGAGCATCATGGCTGCGTAGGAATGGTAACAATCGCCTTTTTAGGCAGTCTTCACGGTATATTTCGTTGTTTACCGTTCCGGTAGTGATGAAGCGTTGGCTTGCCCAATCACAGCTGCATTTGCCAGCCAAACCAAATATTTTTTGGAAAACTTGGACATTTCCTTCGTCCTGAAATGCTCCTCTACGCCGTTACGTTGCATGGTTGTGTATTAAGAAATTCTGGGAAGCTGCTTAAAGTCTTCCAGCACATAAGTTTCATCGTCCATTATCAAGCAGGAAAACTTCGTCAAATATTCGCGATATTTTTTTTTTAATAATCATTTATTTGTCCAGGCTCAATCGAATTAACTTTACAGAGCCAAATTTTCATATTTTTATACATCATTTATCTTAAAACTAAAGTTAGGAGGATAGAGCCGATTACTCGCGGCCGTCTCGAGGTTAATGGGAATTACAAATTACGGATGGGAAAAAGGGTGGGAATTTAAAGTATGGTTCACATAACACATTAAATTTAAATTCTAAAAAAAACACTTATAACTATACAATTTATGGTTTTCTTCTGACTTGAACATTTCTTGAAAAAGAAAAAAAAAACACACACACATACACATATAAAAAAAAACTTATACTAAACATACAGGTTAAACTAACTACAATCTAATGCTAATGTTAGTCAAAAACACATAAATGAGTTTCATGTACTCCAAATCATGTACAGCCAAAATATCTCGAATTGGCACATTGGGTTGTCTACCTCGAGCCCGAAGGGAATCATAAAGCTCAGATCTGGCTCCAGAATGTTCAGCACAAGACCAAATAACGTGATCTGCGTCCTGATAGCCTTGTCCACACTCACAGAGATTGCTGTCCCTCAGCCCAACCCGGTATAAATGAGCGTTCAAAGAATAATGATTGGACATGAGGCGAGACATGACACGAATGAAGTCTCGACCCACATCCATCCCCCTGAACCAAGATTTTTTCGACACCTTTGGGATGATAGAATGTTGCCATCGCCCCAAATCTCCTTTACTCCATTTATATTGCCAGCTGACGAGTGACTGTTGACGAAAAATAGGAAAAAATTCGTTGAAGGCGATTTGTCGATCACAAATATCGCCTTCCATAGCGCTCACCTTTGCAAGCGAGTCCGCTTTCTCATTGCCCGGAATCGAACAATGAGATGGGACCCATACAAAGGTGATGATAAAATAACGCGAAGATAAAGCACTTAGAAGCTCCTGTATTTTCACGAGAAAATACGAGGAGTGCTTTACCGGTCCTCAATGAGCGAATAGCCTCTATAGAACTGAGACTATCCGTGAAAATGAAAAAATGATCCGGTGTTAGTGAGGCAACAATTTCTAGCGTAAAATGTATTGCCGCTAATTCAGCGACATATACGGAACAAGGTGCTTGAAGTTTACGGTTGGCGCTATAAATTTCATTAAATATGCCAAAGCCTGCTGACTCCTCTATCAAAGATCCGTCAGTGAAGAACGATTTAGTGGAATCAACTTGGCCAAACTTTGCAGCAAATATCACCGGAGCAATCATAGGACGATGATGCTCTGGGATTCACGAGCTCCTGCTTCATGGATAAATCAAAATGAACCGAATTGTCGAAATCGGAGAAGCAAACACGATTGAAAATGTTCGGCGAAGGCTGACATCCTCGTGTTATGTACAAATGGTACAAGGTCATGAAGCGGGTTTGAGGATTCAACTCAAGGAGCTTCTCAAAATTTTCGATCACCTGGGTTCATAACTTCACACCTGGTGAGGAGCCGGAGAGATAATTCTGAAAACCGATCCGGAGAGTGGCAACATGCCAGCCAGCACTTCAAGACTCATGGTGTGAGTCGAGTGCATGCAACCTAACGCGATACGAAGACACCGATACTGAATACGTTCCAGTTTAATGAGTGCGATCGAGCCGCTGACTGAAAACAAAAACTACCGTATTCCATAACCGACAAAACCGTTGTCCGGTACAACGTTAGAAGATCTTGCGGATGCGCTCCCCACCAGGTTCCGGTAATTGTGCAGAGAAAGTTGATCCTTGGCTGGCACTTTCGCTTCACATACTCAATATGGGATCTCCAGGTGCACTTTGAATCGAACCAGACCCCAAGATATTTCAAATGACATAGAATGAGTTATCGGCTTACCCCAAATTTGAAGCTTCGGTTGTGCAGGGTTATGCTTCCTAGAAAAAACTACCAACTCAGTTTTCTCCGTAGAGAATTCGATACCTAGCTCTAGAGCCCAAGTAGACAAATTGTCCAAGGTATCCTGTGAGGTCCTGCAGATCGATCCGATGGATCCCGTGACAGACACTACGCCGTCATCTGCAAGTTGTCTCAGCGTACAGTTGTCACTTAGATAACCGTCAATGTCTTGACTATAAAAATTATATAACAGGGAGCTAAAACATGATCCCTGGGGAGACCCATGTAGCTAAATCGGAAGCTGTAGAGGTTCCATGAGAAAAGCTCATATGTTTCTCTGACAGCAAATTGTACAAAAAATTGTTCATTAATGGTGAAAAGCCACAGGCGTGGGAGTTTATCTGAAAGAACTTAACAGATACTGAATCAAAAGCCTCTTTATGTCCAAGAATCGCCAGAAGCCATTTGCTATTTTTAGCAAAAAGCTAACTGAATATCTGTGGACAGCAACGCGAGACAGTCGTTAAATATTCGCGATATAACTTGCGAGCGCCGGTTTTTGCCATCGCATTCTGTTTCATCATTACGGTTCAGGTACGGTTTCTGCCTTGAACGGCTTCACCAAGCCGTCGGTTGTGAAATACACTGAAAGCTGAGGGACATTCTCATTTTTCTAGCCACGGTACGTTCCGGAAAGATCTGGTCTCTTCTGCAATATGCGCTTCACCTTCGCGTCCTTCTGGTGGTTCCTGAGATCCGTTTTTGTTTCGCTCCCAGCCTTCCTGGCTGTTGTCTGTCAATGCTTGCTGAAAAACCAAGCTTTTTTACAAGTTTTCTTACTGACAGATCCGGATTTTCACTGCGATCGCACAGAATTGCTTTTCGCACTTGCTCTCCTTTCGACGCCATCTTCGATCTAAAAGCTTGTGGTATCACCAAAAATTGGATTTACACAATGAACAGACATACGTTCATCAGTCTGCGAAGTATTTCACGATTTGATATTTCAAGAGATATAAGTATTTAGGGCAGTGATGAGCTCCATCACGGTACTGACAGCGTTAGAATTGC
>JASCZW010018941.1:0-14569 GCA_034211315.2 Aedes japonicus | reverse complement strand
ACTCAGTAGCAAAAAAAAGCCGAGCAAAATTTTGTTGTCAAAAAACTCCATATTCAACCTCCTGTAAATTTGTCAATTACTCATATTTTTAGCTGAAAATTTCACAACATTATGCAAAATGTATAGACCTTATGTGGTCAAAATTTCATGTTGATAGAGTTTACAGATTTGAAGTTATCATAAAATATGTGAAAAAAGTCATTTTTGGATATACCAATTTCAAAAACCCGTACTTCTGTGAAAAATTTAGGTAGCATATTACAAATTTCTTCATAGCTTTAAAAAGTACAGAAAATTATGTGGACAAAATTTGAACTGTTTCCATAAAGTGGTTTGACTACAGCTGGCGTCGTGTTGACTTACCAACATGAGCATTTCCTTTTTACCCGATGCTGACCTCTGCTGAAATATCGGTGCAAAAAAAGCCGAGGTGAATTTTATTAATAATATTGTATAACATTGTATACGTAGTTTTCACAAACCATCTCATACTGAATGCCATATTTGCAAAGTTCTTCGTGGGTTACACTAGTTATTTGGGATATTTCACGCGTAACAAATCATGTGTATTAATAAGATGAATTCACTTCGGTTCTTTTTTTGCACCGATATTTCAGCCAAGGTCAGCATCGGGTAAAAAGGGAAATGCTCATGTTGGTAAGTCAACTTTGACGCCAGCTGTAGTCCAAACCACTTTATGGAAACATTTCAAATTTCGTCCACATTATTTTCTATACTTTTATAAGCTATGGAAAAATTTTCAATATGCTACCTAAATTTTTCACAGAAATACGGGTTTTTGAAATTGGTATGTCCAAAAATGACTTTTTTCACATATTTTATGATAACTCCAAATTCATAAATTCTATCAACATGAAATTTTGATCACATAAGGTCTATACATTTTTTATAATGTTGTAAAATTTTCAGCTAAAAATATTAATAATTGACAAATTTACAGGAGGTTGAACAACGTGATTTTTGGAAGCAAAATTTTGCTCGGCTTTTTTTTTTGCTACTGAGTGTACTCGAGCCAGACTTCAAGTTTTCTCCTTATTGCACTATATGCTCACACATATTCGTTGCGTGATTGCACAAACCATAAAAACCACACTTTACTTATTACACTAGCCACATGAGAATCTACGAATACGTGATAAAATACTAGAAAACTATGGGATTAATTTTTACAATAATTTAAATACGCTTGCACCTATTCTGTACCGTGTTTACAATCGACGTTATCGCTTAATGTTGCCAAACTATTTTATTACGACTCTTATTCGAATGAAATGGGCTTGGCAGTACTTCAATATTTCAATTTTTGTGGGAGTGCTACAAATCGCCTAAAGTTTAACTATTTTATTTTTCCATAGATTAAATAAATAATAACATACTTCTTATTGTAGATTTTTTTCAAAATTTACCGAGGAATAAAATTCCACATTTAATATGTTTCCATCTCTGTTGAATTTGGCGGCACTGCTTACATACTGTATAGCATACATATCAAAGCTAGTGTGCGTGTTCAATCATTCATAGAGCATTCTATGCCCAACGTTATGGTGAGTCTTGTTGTCAATATTCTCATGGAAGAATAACAAACAAACCCTTTCATTTTGTCTTGGTTATATGCATGCTCCCCAACACACGTGAAGTGCTGTCAAATGATCTACTTCATTGTTGGGTGTTATAGTGGAGAGCGTTAACTTGTTTATATTTTTTCTTGAATAAAATCAATAGGATTAACATATGTTCATAGATGGGATTAATGTTTTTCGTGATATTATTAAAATAGGTACATCCCAAACAACACATCTTGTATTAAACATGTTGAAAATACTGTTAAATGACAAAAACAGGTTTCAAATTTAGGTGTATAATACTTCATTTCATATTTTAATATGACGAAAAAAGCGCAATAAGTGGAGCCTTATAAGACATAAAAATGCAAAAAAAGTTATTCTCTTACGAAAAAAATATAACAATGTAAAGCGTGGGATTTGAACACTAGTCCTTGGCGTGATAGGTTTGTAGCTTCTTTGGTAAGCCAACTCAGATTCTACTCTGAGTATCTATGGATATGCTTCCCGTTGGCAGTAAAACCACAATCTTGTACAACAAATTCTTCGTAATGAGAAAAAAGAACACGTTTTGCGAAACATGGTTGGTGTAATGTACTTCAACCGTGTATAGAACTGCCCATAAAATCTTGTCCTGTTCATATTATTGACAATCGTATGGACCCATGTTTTTAAGAACAATAAAGTATTAATCACTTGCAGCAGTGGAAAAAGCAGTTTTAGCTCGACCATTTTCAGAGTGATAATTATCTTAAGAGCATAACAAACCGCTCCAAACTTGACATGTTTTGCAATACGTTTATCATACATTTCTAATACAAACAATTATAAAATCATTCTAAAAAGATGTTTTTTGTGTTTCTTGGGATAGCAGTGGCAACTTTTCCTTATTAAATTTAAATTAAGATTCGGAAGAAAATTATCAGAATCGAATGTTCTGTGTGTTGCTGAACGATTAACGGTAAGTAAACGAATGAATTATGAATAACTTGTGTACTCAGTGTTCGATATTCAGTGCATATTCACCGATTTACACTGGAGGTCTGTAAATTGAGGTCAAGATAGGTTCCGCTTCCCTATTCAATTTTATTTCCCATCCCAAATTCCCGCACCTTTCTTCTCACTCAACCCATCGATTTTATGTACAACCAATTTTCTCAGTTGTTTGTACCCAGGATTTCTTCATTTCTAGCTCTGTTTTAATGTTTTTGGAATGTTTGCAAAGCTCTGTCATCATATTTGCCCAACATTTTTGAATTGGCTGAAGTCCCGACGAATTTGGGTGGTGCATATCTTTATTGCTAGATCAGGCCAATGCAGAGTTAATCCGTTGTCCTTTTTTGTGACTGGCAAAAGACGCTTCTTTAGCCACGTCCGTGTAAATAACACCGTTGATTATTCCGGAATTGAAGGGAGCGCTTATATAACCATATCCGTCATACTCATGCCAGATCAGGTACTTTTTTGCAAATTTCGATCATTTTTTCTTTTGAACATCCTCTGGAACATCAAGCTTTGATTGGAAACGAAATATCCTTGCTCAGGAAGTTGACAGAAATCGGCGTTAATGTAAGTTTCGTCATCAATCACGATGCAACACGATTTGGTGAGCAACTGTGTAAAGTTTCCGGGCGCAGGTTTTTGCAGTGATGTTTTGCTTTTCATTCTGGTTTAGGGCATTTTAGAGCTTGTGAACATGAAACCCAGCACGCTTCATGGTTTTCTGCACAAAATTGACTGATATCTTGGGCTTTTTAAATCATCTCGAATTGACATGTTTGAGCGGTTTTTGAAATTTTGCACCATTTTCCTGGCCACTTTACTGTCCATTGAACCACTTTTGCGGCGCTGCGATAATAACACAAGTTGATTTTTTTGAATGGGGAGTTTCAGTTACAAGTATTTTATTGAGGTTTATTGCAGTTCTGCAAGTACCTTAAAGCCTATTTTGGATCTTTGAGATTCTCTCAAAAGCGATTTTATAGATGTATTGTTTTAAATTTAACAATTCACGGAGAAAAAAAGTCTCGTTTGAAAAAACAAACCTATTTTTTGACATCCAAACTGAAAAACTAGTTATTTTAAAAATCCGTTTTGTTATTTAAACTAACGGTTTTGTTTAGAAACAAACCGGCAAGGTGGTTGTTTCTACCTGAATATATTACCACAATACAACGCAAATTTTGGTTGTTCAAAACTAATATTTTTGTTGTTTCCACCTTGAAAAGAGTTTACTATTACAAAAACACGGGTTGCGTTGACAGAGGCAAACATTTAAAATTTTAGATTGAATCATCCAAAGCGGCGGTTCAAACAAACTGATGTTTTGTTTGAAGAAAAAATAATCAAAAATTTAGTTTGAAACAAATTATGTTTTTAGGTTATTTAATTTTCCTTCGTCCAGTCGCTGTCACTCAACAATAGATGCAAATTTAAAATTCTGGCTAAAAATTAATTCTGAGAGTAGTAGAAAAGCTCGCATTTAAATTTGTAGATTTCTCTTAGGCTGAGAGAAGTCCATAAATGTGAATGTTTCCTTGCATTTTATTCGAATAAAAATTAAAATGAAATTAATGACGAAATTGAGATGATTGTTTTTAAGCGGAAATGTTTGTTGTTTCAACCAAAAGCGACTACAATTCACAAGGAAGGTTAAAAAAAGTGAAATACTGTCACATTTAATCCGACAATGTGAGGAAACCGGAAATCGGTGGTTTGTGCCTGTTCCGAACGGCGAAACACCAGCACCCCGCTTCGAAAGGGTCAACCGATAAGAATGCAAGCGTTTGTAGATGACAACTGCCAAACGTGCCTGTATTGTGCAGAGCGTCATTCAAATCAATTGTATTAGTTTCCTACCCAGATACATGAAAACAACACAGTTAAAAGTAGCTTATCACTAGAACTTTAATTTCGTGAAATCTATCGTAAGACTAGTTAAAATCTCTTAATATAGGCACAATTAGTTGGACAGTGCACAAGTAAAATTAAGGACTAGAAATGTAAGTAAGAACAATATAAAACACAAATTGGTCACTAATTGAATTAAATATATTGCAGCTAAAAAGCTGACTCATGTAAACGAGTCGTGCTATAAGATCGTCCGAAATATTTGCATTTGCTGTGCCAACAAACTTTTCAGATTTCTAAGGAGAAATCTTTTGAAATGCCAAACTCCACGGATATGGCCACCACTGCGGCCTCATCGAAACAACAGCATCCAGAAGATGTAAATCTACTGCAGGAAGGTGACTCTAACCTCAATGCTGGCTTACGCCTGGAAAGTTCCGGCAAAAGTAGAGTTGTAAATGCGTCAATTTCATCGTCCGTTGCTCGCTCGAGGAAAAGTGGAACATCGAAGGCAAGTTCTCGTGCATTACGTGCCTCTCTCATCAAGAGCAAAGCTTTGGCCAAATAGATAATACACCCCTTCCGGCTACCGGACCATGTTTGCTCCCCTCCCTTCTGCCATTAGTACCCTGGCACATGAGTACGCCTCAAGCTCACTCAACATCCCCCTGCGTGCACACAGTTTCGTCTCGAATTTCGCCTATTATGTCGCAGTTGGTCCCAACATCTGCCCGCTCCACCACTGTCGTGTCTCCTGCTAACAGTGCTAACCCAAGGCAGTTATTTGGTGGACCCAACTCACAACAACTCGCTGCCAGACAAGTCGTGCCCAGAGAGCTGCCTTCTTTCTCCGGAGATCCAGTCGAGTGGCCGCTGTTCCTGAGCTCCTACCAAAATTCCACCGATATGTGCGGTTATTCGGAAGGGGAAAACCTCATGCGATTGCAGCGGTGCCTGAAGGGTAATGCACTGGAAGCGGTTCGCAGCCATCTGATGCATCCATTATCCGTTCCGTTGATCATCGACACGTTGAAGACGCTGTATGGACGACCAGAGCTAATCATCAACTCGTTGCTCAACAAGGTACGGGCTACGCAAACTCCTACGCCGGAAAATCTGGGGAGCTTGATCGGTTTCGGGGTGGCCTGTAAAAACCTTTGTAGCCATCTTCAAGCCGCTGATCTTCACAATCACCTGATGAACCCGTTACTGCTTCAGGAGCTGGTAAGCAAGCTACCAGTCACACTCAAGCTGAACTGGTCTCTCTTCAAGCACCAGTATGCGAACGTCGATCTCACAACATTTGGGTGCTACATGGATCAGATCGTGACAGCCGCCAGTCAGGTGACTTTCTTGAATGAAGCGGATGGCCATCGCAGCAAACATAACCACAACAAGTCGAAGCCGAAGGAGAAGTTGTAGCCGAAGGAGAAGTAAGTTGAGAATGTCACCGGTGGCGATCGCAAGGAGAACAAACCTAGGCCCTGTGCATCCTGCCAAAAGGACAATCATCAGATAAAGGACTGTCACGTGTTTCGCAAGATGGCACTCGTGGATCGCTGGTAACTAATTCAAGAGCGCTTGTTATGTCGTCGCTGTTTGAGATTGCACGGAAAATTCCTTTGTAAAGCGAGCAACTATGGAGAGCCCGGCTGTGACGAGCGCCATCACAAGCTTCTTCATCCCGGAAATCCACAAGCATTCCACACTACAGTATCGCCGAAGATTACAAGCAAAGTTGCAGTTCATCGACAGCTCAAGCAAACTATGTTGTTCTGGATACTTCCTGTCTCACTGCATGGGAATGGCAAAACGATTCAAACGTTCACTTTTCTCGACGATGGATCATCTAGGACGCTGGTGGAGTCCAAGATCGCTGAAGAACTTGGTGTAAGCGGTGACGTACATTCGCGCTTGCAGTGGACCAGCGGCATAGAACGAGTGGAGGAGGAATCGCAGTTAATCAAATTGCAGATTTCAGGTGCGACAAACAGCACCCGCTACGATTTGCAGAAGGTGCACACCGTTGAGAATCTTAATCTTCCAGTTCAGACAATTGATTTCAGCGAGGTCTGCAAACAGTTCCCGTATCTTCGCGGTCTACCAGTGCACAGCTACGCTAATGCTGTTCCCACAATCCTGATTGGCTTGGATAACTCGTTCGTCATGGCAACACGGAAGAGCAGAGAAGGACCCAGTGGTTGCCCAATCGCTACCAAAACCAGGCTAGGGTGGGCGGTCTGTGGAAGCACATGTGCAAAATCGGATCAGTCCGCAAATAGGCTGTTCCACATTTCCGTTCGAACACCCGATGACGACCTCCACGAATTAGTCGAACAATTCTTTGCGTTGGACAGCTTGGGGGTTGCAGCTTCTACAATGGAAAGCGATGATGACTGACGTGCCAGGCAGATACTCGAAAGCACTACCGTACGTACGGCGTCAGGAAGGTTCCAAACAGGCTTGCTGTGGAAACATGACAATGTAGAATTCTCGAACAGTAGACCCATGGCGGAGAAGAGATTCCGGTGTCTTGAACGTCGTCTAGCATTAAAGCCCGACTTGTACGACAACGTAAAAACGCAGATCAGTGAGTATCAGACTAAAGGCTACGCCCACAAGGCTAGTAAAGAGGAGTTAGCCAGCTTCAATCCCAAACGAACCTGGTTTTTGCCACTGAACGTCGTTACAAACCCGAGGAAGCGAAATAAGGTGCGCTTAGTATGGGATGCGTCGGAAAAGGTCCAAGGTCAGCCGTTCAATTCCGCGCTACTTGCTGGTCCAGATCTATTGACACCACTTCCAACTGTACTTAATTCGTTCCGTCAGTTCGAGGTGGCCATCAGCGCCGATATCTGCGAGATGTTCCACCAGATCTTGATCTGGAGGATCGATCAGCTCAACTGTTTCTGTGGTGCGATAAGCCATCCAAGCCCCTTGACGTGTTCGTGATGGACGTTGCAACTTTCGGCTCCACCTGTTCACCAACAGCAGCTCAGTTTGTGAAAAATCGAAATGCCGAGGACTTTGCCGAACAGTGTCCACGGGCAGCAGAAGCAATCACGAAACTAATGTTGATTTCCTGAGCAGCGTACACACGGAGAAAGAAGCTGTTCTGCTAGCGAATGAAGTGAAGCTTGTGCATTTCAAGGCTGGATTCAACATTCAAAATTGGCTGTCAAACTCGTCTGCCGTTCTAACACGGGTCAGGGAACAGCAAACAGAGTCACCGGAAAAAAAGATTGGTCGGCAGTTCAGCTGCTTACGAACGTGTTCTTGGCATGATTTGAAAGCCAGAATCAGATGTCTTCGTCTTCCAAGACATTTTCAGAGAAGAAATCCAAGCACTTTTACGAGAGGATGCTGTCCCAACAAAAAGGGAAGTCTTGCGGATCGTCATGAGCATCTTCGATCCCATTGGGCTGGTAGCTGTATTTGTCTTCCACGGACAGGTACTTGTGCAGCATCTATGGCGGTTTAAAGTTTCCTGGGATACACCTATACTCAACACTCTACAAGACCAATGGCAACGATGGATCAAGCTTCTGCACCAGCTAGAGAAAGTCGAAATACCACGATGTTACTTCAATGGCTACTCTCCTGAGGCTTACAAGTCCTTGGAGCTGCACGTTTTCGTTGACGCTTTTGCAGAGGCCTTTTCAGCAGTGGCCTACTTCCGAGTCGTAGAGGGATCCAGAGTCCGCTGTTCTTTGCTGTCTGCGAAAACGAAAGTTGCGCCCTTGCAATTGCTTTCGATTCCGAGAATAGAACTGTCAGCTGCTGTTCTTGGAGCAAGGCTGTCAAAATCAGTGACGGAAAACCACACGCTGCCGATCAATCGAAAAGTATTCTGGAGTGACTCTACAACTTATCTATCATGGTTGCGAGCAGATCCCAGAAAGTACCGGCAATTCGTTGCATTCAGAGTGACAGAGATCCAAAACCTGACGCAAGTCGACGAATGGCGTTGGGTACCCACACATTTGAACGTGGCTGACGAAGCTACGAAGTGGGGCAAAAGACCTAAAATCGCCCCTGACAGCCGCTGGTTCCAAGCTCCAAAGTTTCTGTATCAGGATCTAGGACGGTGGCCCCAGCAAAGTACAGCAGAACAAGCTACTCAAGAAGAACTTCGCCCGATACACCTTCATCACTACATGGTCAAGGAACAACTGGTGCAATTTGGAAGGTTCTCAAAATGGGAGCGTTTGGCTCGCGCTGTAGCCTATGTACATCGGTTCGTCAACAATCTTCGCTGCAAGAACAAGAACCAAGCACCTGAAAAACAAAAATGGCTAAATCGTGATGAACTGGTAAAAGCAGAGTCAACTATTTTCAGATTGATTCAGCACGAAGTTTTTGGAGATGAGATCGTTATCCTTAGGAAAAACCAAGAGCTTCCAACTGGAGAACGGAAGAAAATTGAGAAGACCAGCAAAGTTGCCAAGCTTTCCCCATTTCTGGATGAGCAGAACGTCATGCGAATGGATAGAAGGATTGCAAACGCCCTGTAAGTGTCGTTCGATTTCAAGTTCCCCATAATTCTTCCCAAAAACATCTTGAAACAAAGCTTATCATCGACTGGTATCACCGGCAGTACAAACACTGCAATGCCGAGACCGCGGTGAACGAGATGCGCCAAAAATTCCACGTGTCGGAGATGCGAGTAGCTTTCAAACAGGCCAGGAATCAATGCCAATGGTGCAAGATCTACAAAGCAACTCCGAAGATTCCAATAATGGCTCCTCTTCCTCAATCCAGGACGGTGTCCCATGTTCGACCATTCACTAACGTCGGAGTGGACTATTTTGGGCCGATGTTAGTGAAACAAGGGCGAAGCGAAGTGAAGCGTTGGGTGGCACTATTCACCTGTTTAACTATACGCGCGGTGCACCTTGAAGTGGTGCACAGTCTAACAACGGAATCATGCAAGATGGCGGTAAGGCGGTTCATCGCACGGAGGGGGCCCCGAAGGAAATTTTTAGTGATCGAGGAACAAACTTTGTGGGCGCAAGCCGTGACCTGAAGAAGAACTCCAGCGGATTAACGGCAACCTTGCCAGCACGTTCACCAACACGGACACACAATGGCGTTTCAATCCGCCCTCTACTCCACATATGGGGGTCTTGGGAACGCATGGTCCGGTCGGTCTAAACTGCGCTGGCCTCGCTGTCTACTGGAGGTAAGCCAAACGATGAACCCCTTGGGACATTCCTGATCGAAGCCGAATCCATCGTGAACTCGAGGCCGCTCACGTATCTGCCAATAGATTCCGAAGAGCAAGAAGCGCTAACTCCGAACTGCTTCCTGATGCTGAGCACCAGTGGAGTCAACCAGCCTGCTAGGGAGCCGATTGACGAAAGGGCGCTGGCACGCTGTAACTGGGACTTGTGCAAAGTTCTGCTTGACAGATTCTGGAGTCGTTGGATTGAGGAGTATCTTCCGACAATTACGAGGCGAACAAACAGGTTTAAGGACTACAAACCTGTTCAAGTTGGTGATCTGGCGGTTGTTGCAGAATACCGGGTCCAAAATGGCTGGCTGAGACGTCAAGTGCTACGGTTGTTTTCAGGACGGGACGGCCGTGTACGGCACCCTCATTTGCACTGCACTTATGTAAAATTACCCGGAGAATCGAATGAAGATGATACTGTTTTGATTTGACCTTTGGAAGTGGTCCATTTTACCCGAATTTCCTCATACTTGCGGAACTTATATAACATATGGTTTTGAGTATTGGACCCATCACTATTATCCCCATTTGCACTGTACTTAGGTAAAATTATCCGCAAAATTGAATGAAGATGATACTGCTTTGGTTTGACCTTCGGAAGTGTTCCATTTTACCCGAATTCCCCTCATACTTGTGAAAACTTATATAACATACGGTATTGCACTGTACTTATGTAAAATTCGCCACAGAAATCAATAAAGAGGATACCGCTTCGGCTTCACCTTTGAAAGTGGTCCAACTTACCCCAATTCCCCTCATTCCAGAACTTTTCAGAAAACGTCTTGGACAGGAGAAGTAGGCATCTATCTAAAGAGCCACTCGAAAGGCTTTTGCGATCGGTGGAAAAGCTGCTCATCACAATTCTTCCTCAGCCACAGCGAAGTTTCTAAAATATCTCAGAACGAAGGGTGTCAAGTGGGCTTCTGGTATGTCTCTAATGTTGAAAACGCGGCTCAGCCTCAGTTAACGGAAGTACCAGGCTGTAGTGAAATTCTCCAAGAAGGTTCTTGGGATTAAAATGTTGAAGCCGTGGGAAGATGTAATGCAACTTCGCAATGAAACAATCAGCTCCGAACTGAGATAAGGGTTATCTATTCTGTGTGGTACAACGTGGATAGATAGCCAACACTGCCAGTCCATCCGTTACGTCCCTTAAATATGGTCTATCTTGTACGCATATCTTTGGCATATGACTATCACAGTAGGCATAGACTCATGACTAAGCATCTCCCCTTTTCTTGTCTGTCAGTGATCGAGGTGAGACCGTCCTAAAGTATAGTGCAGCGCGTTGGGTAATTCCTTAGTTCTCGCATATTCACATTGGCGATCCGGCCAGACTGCTGAATTTTCAGCGGAAAACTGAATAATATTAAACTTACTTATTGTCCTAAGGAATCACCCATCGCATTGCAGAAATTTTTAGAAATTTGAAAAGAAAAAATGTTCTTGAACGTGGAAAGTCAAAAAATGGCTTCCAAGCGTCGAAGCTTTAATTTCAAGTCAATATTTCTCAAAAGGAATATAGTGGACACAGTTAACCTTCCAAGAAAAATGGTAATAAAACAAAGTAGTGCTGCCTTTAACGTGACCTAGGATGGTCACAGTTTATATTTCTGGACTGCGGCTCGGGATGACCGCGATTTTGTTTTGGAAGCGGCTCGGGATGACCGCGATTGTTCCTTGAATGCGGCTCGGGATGACCGCAGGTTTGTTTTGGGAGCGGCTCGGGATAACCGCAATTTTGTTTCGTTAGCGGCTCGGGATGACCGTGATTTTATTTTGGAAAAGGCTCGGGGTGACCGCGATTTTTTTTTGGGAGCGGCTCGGGCTGACCGCAATTTTGGTTTGAAAGCGGCACGAGGAAGGTTTTGGATGCAGTTTTTGAGAAAGAAGGTTTCTCAGAGTGCATAAAATCGGATAACGGCCCCCTATTTAACAACGAGGAGTATAAGCTATATTGCCTCGAACGTGGAATTAACCTAATATTTTCCACTCCTTTACACCCCCAACAAAACAGACTAGCCGAGAGTTGAGTTGAGAAGCTAGTCAATAAAGCAATGATTGCTGCATCTACCAATGGAACAAGCTATGCGGAAGAACTGAGCGCTGCAACCAACGCATATAATGCTGCTGCTCACTCTATCACAAGAGTTCCACTCGAAGAGGTGATGATGGGACGGAAAGCTAAACGAGGGCTACCGCTGATTTGTCCTGGCAAAGCTATTTTTGATGACGTCCTGTTAAGTGCTAGAGATCGCAAAGCTAAAATGGAAGGCAAAAACGTGAAGATCATAGGCGTAAAACTCGTGTATGTCGGATAAAACCTGGTGATAAGTTTGCGGTGGAGCGACACACCAGGGGCAAAGCGGAATCCCGATTCGATACTCGGAAATTAACCGTGATGCAGGAAAAGAACGGTATGTTAGTTTTAAGCGGCTTCGAGTTAAACACGAAATCTGCAGAGCTACCAGTGCCGGAAACCAAGAGAAGAGGCGAACAAGAGATTCGATGTTCCGCACGAAACAAACGATCTCCAGCTTATTTCAACAACTATGTTCATGTTGCGGAACAACAGTAGGCAATCTAATAGTGAGAGTTTAACTCTTATCGTAGTTTGAAAATGAAATAAACTTACGCTCACCAAAAATACGCTATTTTTAGTAGGTCCAATCCTTTCTTGATTGGAGAAAACTCGAAATATGACGTTTATGTGTGTCATTGACAATGACCTAGAATATTTTTAACAGACGTTGCGTGAAAGAGGAAAGTGAAATCAAGGCGTATTAGGCTTTTTGACGTTTAATCACCTTTCCCTTTCTAGCACATGTAGAGGAACGATGATATGATATCCTGCAAATTATTTTCTCCTCATTTGCCCTCTTGATCTAAATAGGCGCTAGTAGCGTGAGTTAAACATTACTAAGCCGATATTATAGGCTGATAGGCCTAGCGAAAAGTGAGAAAGCGAAGAAAGTGAAAGCAAGGTCTCGATCGAAAATATGCCTAATGGCCGAAAAATAAAAATTAACTCCTACACTCAAAACGAGATATCCTCTTTTGAGTTAAATGACCATTGAAAACCAAATGCTCATCCTAAGGGACTGAAACTAGCGACCATGATAGATCCGTTTTTTGGCTCGTTTTTGCCCACAGTGCAGCGTAGTGTTCACACCAATGGAGTTACTTTAAAGGATTCGGAACAAGATGAGATGCCCAACGAAATATTGTGCACTTATTTTGAACATGCAAATGCGTCATATTGATGGACTGGAAAACAGCTAGGAATTCATCATACATCTGCATCCCGGTGGGATCAAGAATATCTAACATACCGGTAATATCAGAAGACGCAAGGTTTGATAGATTCGAAATCGGAAGGATAAGCAGTACACGGTTGCCAAAATCTGCGCGAGAAAGTTGTACCGGGATGCCAGTAGCTCGCCAGACCCGTGTGTTTTATCATGGATTACGAGTCGAAACCAAATAGATGAAGGGATACAAGTTCTACGTCACTCAATCCAGGATGGCCGTTCCTGAGACCATCCGGAAGAAGACATTGTCAAAATTTTGCCAAAAAGTTCCTTGCCTCGCAAGCGATCTGTGGATGTGACCAGTTTAGTAAGCCCTTAAACACATCTGACCCCACCTACGAGAAAATTTTCAAAGGAAAGAGTTAAGAGGTATTCCAGTTAGACCGCTACTAAATATTTAATTTGAAGATAGTCCATGCGTGAATTAATGCGAATATTTTGCAAATCGTCTAAACTGGGACGGTATGTAAATTTATTCCAAGTTGTATCTTATCACTGCCAATATTTCACTATAATGTGAAATTGGGTTGGACAACAAACAACTAGTTATGCTGTCTATCCAGTTGTTCATCATAAGATTGAGCACATATACTTCGGAACAAACAGGTTTTGTTTGACGGTGCATCAACAAAGTCATATTTGGTTCTAGCACGACAGAGTTTAATAAGAAGGATCCTTTTCGATGACAACATTGACGTGACATACCATCACATAAACCCCCCTCCCCATCTCCGTTTCCTCACTCAAACCGCATAGCAAAAATTTCACCGCTAAAGAATCCATTCAAAACTTAAACCCCACAATCGACCCGATAGCTCGTCGAAAAACACTTCCATTAAGATAAGGAGTCAAACGGAAACCTTTTCTCTTGCTTATCAAATCGGTCATTTTGGGGCCCCGGCAAGATCTCAGGTAGCCCCGCAACCGAAATTTTAAGACGACAGTCGCAGCCCATGAATTATGGCCTATTTGAGAGTATGGTTCTGACCCGTTTTTGTTGCTCCTTCTTTAGCCAATGTTTTTTTTCTGGACTTAACGAGCTTCATTTGCCAGCACCGACGGCTACTAATCCGCCAATAAATTACAGATTGAAAGCCTTCTTCGAGAGGTGATTAATGGTTTGCTTGCTGACTTTTGCGATGCTTGTTTTTAAAATGAGACCATCACATATGTGGGAGAATTTTGCTCCGAGCCACAGTTGAGAGATCACCGAAACAACAACCTGAAATAATTATCATTCCAGGCAGGACTTCCATTTCCTTAATTTCCCCGGTAGTTGCTGCATTAACCTGTCCCTCCGTCAAACCATCACTCTCTTCTCATCTATCCGACATGATGTATAATTGAAAAGGACACCACAAAGCATATCCTAATTTAATTCACTCTAACCCACCACTACTAGACACATGTCTTTGTCTTTTGGTGACTGGCTTGTTGCTGCTGCTTCTGCTTCTGCTGGTGTCATTCCACAGCCTGGAAAACGGCAGTCAGATGGTGTTGTTCTTTCAATTCTTCCGATGACGGGAAACTTCATTTCTCACTTAGATTTAAAGCGTATCATACTTGCTAGTAATACAACTGACCCGGCACAA
>JASCZW010018940.1:0-14573 GCA_034211315.2 Aedes japonicus | reverse complement strand
TCTTAGTATTCAGAACATAAAATCTTCATTTGTAGCAGTAGGGTTTTAACTACTGCAAAGCGAAAAGATGTTTTTAACAATATTCCTAGAATAGTGTGGAAGGTCAACAGACATAACAACAATCAATATGCAACTAGCGATTTGAAATTGCTTCACTGTTGTAGAACCCCTTGGTCCGAAGTACACCTTGAAGCCAGCACCTTGCTATACATATTTGCGCCTTTGTTTTGATTTGCTGTGTTATTTTGACAGAATATTTGAGCGTGTGTTCGTGTGAGTTCATTATTAGGGGCGCATTATTGATCTTGGGACCGAGCTTGGGACCGATATGCTAAGGAGTGTATTGAAAATAAGCTATCCACAAACTTTCTTTCAAATTATGTTGAAAACCGATATTTTATTCATACAAAAAATTGATCCTTTATTGTACGAGGTTAAACTTGAACATAATGAAGACCGGATGAAATTTAAGTTATTCCTTCACGAATTTTCGAACTTTGGACCGAATGCTCTTCATCAAGTTCCGGACAAGTGTTGCATCGCATTTTTTGGACGCTTGAGCCCAAATTTTTTTGAACTCCTGCATGTTCTCAGCTGCCTTACCAGTCTTCTTGAAGACCCTCTTCACGATTGCCTAGTAACATTCGATGGGTCGAAGCTGAGGGCAATTTGGTGGATTGATATTTTTCTCAACGACATCTATACCCTTTTCCGCAAGCCAATTGAGAGTGGTTTTGGCATAGTGAGCCGACGCTAAATCCGGCCAAAACAGTGGAGGTATACTATGCTTCTTATATAAAGGCAACAATCTCTTCTGGAGACACTCAGATCGATAGATTTCCGCATTTATAGTTCCGGTAGTGTAAAAAATGGTTGACTTCAAACCACAGGAACATATTGCTTGCCATACCAGTACCTTTCGACCGAATTTCTCCACTTGAATTGACCTGTCCGCATCGCTCACATCCTCCCCAACGACGGCAGTAAAGTATTTTGGACCTGGAAAGGTTTTTGAGTCCTCCTTTACATATGTCTCATCGTCCATCAAAACGCATGCATCCGGACGCTGCAAAAGACGCGAATACAATTTCCGGGCCCTTGTTCCTGCTCGCTTCTTCTGTTCTGCACTTTGTTTCGAGATTTTCTGCTTCTTGTAGGTCTTCCGGTGGTTTCGCCTCTTGATACGCTGGATCATTCCGCGCTTGTTCCTGCTTTTTTGGCCAAATCACGTATTGACATTGATTTGTTCTTCATGATTAGAGTTACCACTTTCTGCTCCAGTTTCGGGTTGGAAGAACCGGGTTTTCTGCCTCTTCCTGGTAGCTCATCCAAAGAATAGTGTTCTCCAAACTTATTAATGATGGTTTTAACACTCGGATGATGAATTCCAAACCGCTTCGCCAATTTTCGCATAATAATACCCTTCTCACTTAGCCATGTGTCCAGAACCTTAATTTTCACTTCCTTTTCAATACGCGACATTTTGAAAACGCAGAATTTGAACCGCACAAACAAGTAAACAAAAGAAAGCTGAGAGTCAAACGCACAGCATGCAGTGTTCAGAGCATAAAATACCATCACAAATACATGCGTACAACGCAAATGTATGTGGATCAGAGATCGAAATTATCGCTCAGCTGGGTGAAAACCATGCTCTCTCTCAAACAGGTTTTCGATGAGTAGCGAACCGTTCACATTTTCATCTCTCCTTTTTCGCCGATAATTCATTATCCTCTCGCTTGCATATGCGAAAATATCTCTCTCCACAATTCAACGAACATTTTTTCTCATGTCACATTTTTCACTGAAAACATGCTAAGATCGCAAACGAGGAGCAAAACCCGAAAATAAGGCCAAGTTGGTGCACGCTGGTACCGCCATGGACCATCATTATAGAATTATAATGTCAAAATAAAACAAGCATAAAGACGGGTGCATTTTCAGGTGTCCAAAAGTAAGTGGAAAATAATTATCGGCATCTATGATTCACCGAAAAAGAAACGATTTATCAGCTACTCATGCTCTCCGAAAATTCTAAATCGCCGTTGCTTTTCTCGCGAAAACTGCTGTGAGCGTATAATAGTCTCTCGCTTCTCACATTCTCATTTGCTTCTCCAAGCGGGTGAAAAAGGATGTTTTTCTTCTCAAGTAGGCGAAAATTTCGGTCTCTGATGTGGATAGCTTATATTCGATACACTCCTTAGTACTGACTGAGCCAAGAAAAAAAATGTTTTTGTATGTGACCTACTGGTCTTAGAGTTAGTCTATGGACATAATGCGACAATCATGGGATATTCTGGGTCATCCAAATTGTCCTTTAGTTCGAGACTTAAGATCTTCAGTTCATACTTAAATTTTTTTACAGAAATCTGTTAAATTTTACCGAATTCTCAAAAGTTGAACGTTCGGTAATCCGATTTAACGGATTTCGGTGAAATTTTACAGTTATCTGTAACAGGCTATATATTGTGACGATATGTATTCAAACATATCCAATGAATCGTCTGGAAGGTTAAAAGTTATCATTTTATATCTCTGTGATCCTCTGAGTTATCCAAACTGTCATGGAATCTAGAGCTTGAAATCTACGGTAGTAACAGTAGCGTTTTGGGCTATATAAAGATACGTCACATATTCAAACATTTTTAGTAAATATTTTCGAACGCGTTGTTCTTGCAATTGAACATTGAGTCAAGTCCATTCATTAGCAGCTATGAACCTGCTGAAGTTGAACCTCACAATATTATACATAGTGAATGTTTGACCCTTGAATATACATACAACTTTGTCGAACAAACCATTCCTACAGTAAAAATATGCATGTTCCATTAATCTTTTTTTTTTTGTTGGGGCGTAGAACCACTGCCTCCACTGAGTTGAACTTTTGTGGTTCCATTCATCTTCTTATCATACAATCGTCGTGGCGAATGGAAATGGAACACCTTTCGCACCGTGGATATGCTTCGTATGACAAAGATGTAGGTATTTATAGTCACGCACAACACTTTTATGGTACATCAAGCTTTGATGTTCAGCTTCTGAAATGAGCTATCCGCCTATGAATGGACTGGAGTGGGAAATTGGCGGTATCAACCAAAGTCATAAACTTCAGTTATATATAGTTGACCTCCAAGAAGACTCGATGAACATAGTTTGATACATAAAGGGTGTTGCACATCTAATTGAACCACGAAAAAAAAAAACGCGGTAGAAAATTACCCATTGGGTATTTTCTCTTCGAAACTTGGATAGAACTAGTTTAGAGTGTTTTTTTTTTGTTATATTTTTTCGCTGTCAGTTTTTCAAAAATTGGAAGACAAATTGCGTTACCTGAAAAGCAATTTCGAGAATTGATGTTGCGCAAGCACCTGGAAAATCCTCTACTTTCTCATCGGGGCATCGAAAAACAACTCGCAGTCAACTGTGAGTCTTGTGATTAAACTTTACTACGAAACTCTGAGCATCGCACGGAAGAAGGAATGCGGTCAGAATGGATGTTTTATTACTGATCAGGATCACAAGCGTGTCGTGAAAGCGTTTATGCGGAATCCCAATGCTTCGGTTAGAGATGTGACCAAAAAGTCTTTCGTTCAGATAGCCAAGGACCGGGAGGGACTGCATACGTACAAAGTGCGCAAGGTCCAAATCGTGTTGAACGGCAAAATACGGTGGGAAAGTCACGGGCCTGTGAATTCAGATGCTAACAAAGCCTCATTGTTTCATGACTACCGGTACAGGAAGATCTAACTCAAAGAGGGTCTCCAGAAGCGTCTGCTTCCTCTGTTGAAGCAACACGAGGGCCCTACGATTTTCTGGCCGGGTCTAGCTTCGTGTCACTATTCAAATGCTGTCCTGGAGTGGTACGAAGCCAACAGGGTTACTTTCGTACCCAAGGACATGAACCCCCCAACGCACCGGAACTAAGGCCCATAAAAAAAATACTGGGCTATTATGAAGCAAGCACTACAGAAGCATCCAATGAAGGCCAACTCTGAGGAAGTCATGCAGAAAAAGTTGGTTTCCGTACAGAAGAAGCTGCAGCCAGATGTTGTTCAGAACCTAATGAGTGGATTTAAGCGTAAGGTGTGAAGGTACGGTTGTGGCATTGAAGTGGAATGAAATAAGTATGCCAAAAGCTTACTAATGGGTTATATTTTAGTGTCTGAAAGTTTTAAAAGGATCGGTCAACTAGATAGTTTTCAACAGTGTTATTTCCGAGATGCAATTTGATGTGGGACACCCTATATCTTATTTTGATAGAGTCCAAAAATCTACAGTTACAACTGAAGATCTTAAGTTTTGTACTGAAAGGCAATTCGAATGACATGATATTTACAACATAATGACTGGAGATCTTCCAGGAAATTCATTGGATATGTTTGAATACATATCATAATAAGTGGATAAATCTACTGTAGATTATCTCTACATTATCGTATAATGCCTGTTGGTGGTGGGTGTTGGCCAAATTTGGATTTTTCAGATATAATCCTAAATAGGTTACAGAGTATTTTTCATACATCTAGTAACCTCACGTCCGTGCTCCATCACATTATTTTCTTTTGTGATGTGTCCAACTCAATGGGTAAATTGAAGTGAAGGTGAGTTTGAAAGAAGGGGAACTTGGAGTTGAGCACACGTACCCACTGGTTGACCTTAAATATTGGCCAACGTGCTTTTGCACATTTGTTTGAAGATTTTTTGAGCGACACAAATTTCCAAATACAAAATTCGAATACCGTACTGCATCAGTGCCCTGACTTTTTGTTAATGAATCTGGACACTTTTCAAACCACAAGCTAGCATGCAGTTATGAGCTTGTAAATTTATAATAGCATATTAGCGTTAAATTTGAGAGGATTCATCGATTTCTTTTACAATTTTTTCAAGTTGTAACATTACGCTCACTTGTATGTTAGGCGGTGGGAATTTCGGTAGATTTACAGTTAGGTTATAAAGAGCAGCTGAGCCGAAGAGATAAATAGAGGTGAACTTTCAGATGATTTGTTTATAGATCAAACCAATAGATAACCTTCAAACATTATATGTAATCAGTAACAATGAATTGTGACAGTGATAGTATAGACCAGTAAAACTTCAAGATTTAGGGGCTATTAAGTAGAACATCCGTCTGAGTTCATCTGATAGAGCTCGAATGGGCTTCAGCTTAATAAACAACTGGGTATTATAGTCATTTGTTCAATTACTTTTTTTTTCACTATTCTCGTTCGAAGCTCATTTCAGCCAAAAGTATCCAGTACATAGTTATAATCAATCATCGACAGCCCGCAACAATAACTCTTAGTATCTTTGTAGTTTCAGAGCAATGACTTAGCTTTTCAACCAGTGGAAGGATTCTACTTATATCTTTGTTCTCAATTATGTTTCTTGTTAGGACAAATAATTTATTTCTGCCAAATTTTGAGGACAATATCTTAGATCCTGTTTTATTTTGTCTATTTTGTTTTGTTTGGTTTTTTGTTATGCTTGTCTCTTGGCAGTCACAATTCAAGGTAACTCCTTCTCACTAAATTTTCCATATCAATCTCCACCTGTCCTTAACCATCTAGGTGCAGATCGGCTTATCAATAACAATTTTTATTTTTTTTTTATTTTTTTTTTTCAGCAGAAACGTTTGGGTTTGATGAAGTGTTGGGTTTGGATGGTTAAGGGGAATGCTTGAGAGAGAATTTATTGTTGGCCAATGCAGGGCACCTTCTACGTTTTCATTTGGTTGGAATAAACATTTAATAAGTTGGGTTTATATGGGGTTTTTCAAACTAACTTAAATTAAAACGGTATAAACTTGGACATGTTAATCGGTCCCATTATGAAAAGTTTCAATGTTTATAATATTTTGAAGAACTCGGTTCGAAGTTTTCAAATTATTATGGCCAATTGAGTGCTATACAAATTACTACTGGCTAGCCGTTTTACACACGGCTTTCTCAAAACTGTTTTTGTAATAAGTACTTTAGTTAGGCAAAGATGAATTAATGTACCAGAAACTGGACGGACACTTGCGCCTACCCAGTGGAGGACCCGGATACGACCACCCATGTGAGTCTAGAGTATCGCACGAGCTGACGAGTGCAACGGGAAGGACTATAGGTGTATAGACCTGGGGGTGAGTCCCCGGATACGCAATCTTAGCAGGAAAGCACGGACTATACACTGAACAATTACAATTACAATTATCGTATAATGCCTGTTGGTCTTCCAGGACATTCATTGAATATGATTGAATACATATCGCTACTTTGTATAGCGGATGAAGCTACTGTAACGACAAGAGATCTTAAGTTATGAACTCCAAGGCAGTTTGAAAAACATAAAATATCCCATAATTATCTCAGAATGTCTGCTGTCGAGGACATTTATTGGATATGATTGAATTCATATTGAAAGTAGAAATGAGAAGAAAAATTAGTATTTTCCATTTAATTCCAACTACTTTTATTTCTTATCTTGACAGATACGCGTACTTCGTCTACAATGTGCAGACTTGTTCAGTGTCGTGTACTAATAACTCGACTATCTAGAATGTAGAATGTCCCAAGATTATCGCATAGTATATGTTAGTCTTCCACGACATTCATTGAATATGATTGAATACATATCGCTACTTTGTATAGCGAAGAAACCTACTGTTGTAACAGTAGATCTTATGTTCTGAATTCCAGGACAGTTTGGATGACTAGTAGGTGTCTGTGGGTCTTTCTCGACATTCATTGAATATGATTGAGTACATGCCGTAAATTTGTAAACCGGATAAAGCTACTGTTACAGATCGAGCACTCGACACTGATGGAGCCTTGGCCTTCATTATGGCCCAAAATCTTTCCACCGGACGAATCTCTGGTGAATTTGGGGGGTTGGCGGTTTTTTGTACAAAAACAACGTTATTGTCTCTGTACCAATCCAACGTCGATCGCGCGTAATGGCATGATGCCAGGTCCGGCCAAAATAATGCCTCACCTCCGTGGGACCGCAGGAAGGGCAACAGACGCTTCTGGAGGCACTGGGTGCGGTAAACTTCGCTGTTGATAGTACACTAAGGTTTTTTTTGCACGATTTTTTTTTAACCCGGGTTGTTTTCGGCGATAACTCTAGAACGGAACAACTTATCGACCTAATTCAAATCACATTTTACGTTTTGGGCCAAAAGTAATCATATGGCAGTTTTTCAAAAAAATCACAATTTTTGGTGTCAATACTCAAAATTTTAAAAACTGTATTTTGACCATTGCATGGAAAGGTAACGCATACAAACAAAATCGAAGCAATGTAATATGTTTAAGCATTTGAATTTATCAACTCTATTTAGTCTTTTTTTACACGGTTCCATACTAAAAGTGGAACGTATCCCCGTGCAAAAAAAAACCTTAGTGTACCTGATATACTCAGTTTACCGCATTGGCATATAGCCTGCCAGAGCAAGTATTTTTTGGCGAATTTGTCAACTTTCTTCTTCCTTATGTTTTCCAGAACATCAAACCGTGATTGGCAACGTAGAATCACAGCCCCGGTATATGCTTTGCGTCTGGCTTGATGTAGGTTTCGTCATCTATTACCACACACATCGGTTTCGTTAACCACTCTCGATACAGCTTCCTTGCGCGGGATTTGGCCACCGTGTTTTGTTGATCACGCCGGTTCGGTGCCTTGCGGTCTTGAATACACGAAGCCCAGGTCGTTTGATGGTTTGCTGAACGAACCAGGCGGAACACTTTGCCTTCAGAGCCGCGTCGCGAATCGAAAGGTTCGGATTACACTTGAAATAATCCAACACCTTCCGGGCCTTCACAGGGTCAGCTGTCTTCGATTTTTTTTCCACTTCCAGCCCGCCGCTCGGTCTTCTGGGACTCTTTGAACGATTTTACCACCCGAGATACAGTTGTATGGGTGATTTCCAGTTGTCTTCCGATCCATCTCATGGTTGCAGTCGGATTTTCCATGACGGCGTGCAAAATTCTCTGGCGATTTTCTTCTTGTTTCGATGACATCTCAATAACCACTGAACCGATTGTTATGAAACTTTGCACATGTAAACTCACTCCAAACTAGTTAAACCCAGATTTTAGTCAATTTTTATCCACGGACAACAAAACTACATACGGATAAAAATGGAGCATTTTTTTCGAGTACAGGCCTTATATTTCTCGGGCAAAAAGCAATTTCAGATAGAAGTTTGAACCCCTACTTAGTCAAGAAAAAACCCTCGTAAAACAAGCTTAAGCGCACCAGTTCCATTGTATTTCCATTATTTAATTGCAAGCGTAGCAGCACTCGCACCGGGTTAGCTAGTTACAGATAAATCTTTTCATAATGGCAACACTGGTCAGCAATCACGACTTCATTTTCTCACCGCTAGATTAGATATGCTCTCGGTGCAATCACTCTAGCGTTAAGTTTCCAATACTGCTGTATCACGAACATGAGACACCCTCGAAGAGAACTCGACGAGTTCATGCGGAAATGAGAGTCAGCCAGTAAGCCACCACCGACAGTCAGAGCAGATGACGAAGGTTCGAAGTTCAACCAACTCACCATCGTCGTCATTTTCGTCATCATGTCATCGTTTTCGTCACAGAGAGCCACCATCATCAGAGCCTGTATTGGCAGCACGTGAAATGTCTGACCGTAGTCGGTGGAATTTGCCAACCCATGTACCTTCCCACGTCAGAACATTGTGCCATTCTTGTCAAATTGGTGTTCTCCTTCATGTTACACGTACATCCTTTTATGTTGCTACTACACAGGTATCCTGAAATATGATTTTCCGCGAATGGAATAATGCATGTTCGCACGACATGGAGTGTCATCGACTTGGACGAAAGCCAGAGGCTATCATCCTACCTTTGGTGCAACGTTCAAAATATGTAGATATTGATTTTCCAACTCTATGCACGATTTGCCTATCTGATCCCTGCTATCGGAGATGTAGATGACTTGATAATTGAAACAGCAATTAGTAACCGCAAATACACACCCCCTCTCCTTTAAACTTTCCATGTTTTTCTAGGCCATTGAACAGTAAATGAAAAGTATCCCCCATGCAGTCTCCTTAGGATGCCTTTTGAAAATCATGCTTCCAGAGTTCGTTGTACATTTCATTTTTTCGATAACTGATGACGTTAAAATAAACAGCGATTCTGTAAATTACTTCAATTGGATGTCCAATGGATGCAACCTAAGTTCAGGGAGAATAGTAAAAGGCCGAAAGGAAAAATTCAAATCCTGCAACGATACATTGAAGCCAGCGTAGGGTTTCCTCACCCGTGTTGTATTGAAGATGAAATGAACAACAAACCACTAGACAAAACCAGCGCAAAGGTTGGCAAACACTTACTAGGGCTGGAGTGTGTGCAACTACTGCAAATCGGAGGACACGAGAGAAAAGTACTGCGGTAGTTGAACATTTTGCTGGGCTGTAAACACGAAGTTGGTTGAATGAGGATTTTGAACTTTCTTCCGGCTTTATGGTGAGTCCCTCCCGGGTAAAGTGTGGGTAACTTTTCGATTGCCTTATTCCGGGACCAACAGCCAGGAGTGGTAGAAAGGGAGAGTCAAGAGATTTCATGGTTTCCTGACGACTGCATTCGAAAGAAAAGAGGATATCCCGTTATTTAACTTTGTCGGTATTGACGTTCTGAAGTGAGGGGCTTTTTTAGTATGCCCTGTGGTAAGTTTTGTTCCGATTTTAATTATTTTTCAAGAGCGAAGTTGATGTTGATGGACTTCGTCTTTGTTTTCTAAACTGCGGTACAATTTAAAAATAATTCGAATTGAGACCGTCACGAAAAGTGGTCAGGTTTAGAGCGTTAATATCTCATTCGCTTCTTCAAATAGTTTCAAAATGTTATAACCAATCGATCGGACATGTTACTACGCATCGATTTCAATAGAAAATATGTTGATTTTAAGCTTTAAAGAATATTAAATCAAAGAATATTACATTGTACAACCAAAATGGCTTACATTTAGTAGCGTAGGCCAGCCTTGATAAATACACCATCCCGTTCTACACGTGGTGTTTGCCGAAACATCAATCACGGTGTGCGAAGCCAAACCACAAGCATTGACATTGGTGTTGTACCCACCGTGTTGCGTGTTAGTCTGGAAGCACGAAGTCAAAGTGGCGAATATAATGCACGCGCTAGCGTGGTAAAAAGCAGCTCGGCGTGTAGTGTAGAGTTCGGACATGGCTGGCGTAGTCCTTGGTCATCAATACGATCAACAGAATTGAACTGTACGTTCTAGTTTTTTGTAAGGCGTTATAGTAAAGCCCAATTTCTTAAATATATGGACGCAAGAAATCAGCTGTATATTGGCATTGTTTTCATCAAATAAAAGAGTTGAGCAGTCAATATAAAGGTTTCTGTTCCTCAACTTGAGTGACCATATTATTTCCCGGTCTCTTCACCCTTGGAGCATCCCGAATCACTTTTTCGGTCTTTTGTAACTTCCGCTTATCAATTGCCCAATATTTCTCGATTGAGCGTAGTTGAAGACTACTGGGTTGGTTGAGTTTCTTTTGGATGAAATCCACCCTGTTGTTAGGGTATCAGTGAAGTGTCTCTCGACTGTAGTGGCAGCTAACCAAATCTCTCCAGGGCCTCATCTTTACAGGGCCTTTGTGGGCTTCAATGAATGGTAGAATGTGATTTTTGTGGCACTCTTGCTTGTAAAGTCTCGAGTTGAATTGAAACGGAAAAAAGTTTTTGGTCTGCAGCTGCGAAACGATTGAAATTTTCTTGCGAACTTATTAGCAAAAACAAAATATTATGTATTTCGGACATCTTTTCGAGCCGCGGCCAACAAAACTTTTGCCCGGGAAGCTCCTCAAAGTATCCATTATAGACTGTTCCAGAAAGTATAAGCACACTTTCAAAATAACAAAAAAGTCATGTTTTTTTAGTTTTAATAATTTTATTTGGCAAATCATATTTGTATTTGTGTTTTATATGATATTTTACTCTCGTTTAATCAAAATATTTAATCATAGCCGAGACTCCTAACTTTTCCTCGAACATGACCCATTAGCTTCTGCAAAGTGGTACTTCCCACCATTTTGACCACTTTTGGCCAATCTTTTTTAAATTTTTGGATGTCGTCCGCTGGTTTTATGAATTTTCAAAGCTTTGCTTTGGTTAAAGCTCAAAAGACTCGATTGGCCGTGCCTCCGGGCAGTTCGGTGGATTCATGTCTTTCGGAACGAAACATACATTTTGACTTTTGTACCATTCTAAAGTGTCCTTTGCGTAATGACACGACACCAAAGCAGGCCAAAACACTACTTGACCTTCGTGCTGCCTGATCATCGGCAATAATCGTTTCTGGAGACATTCCTTAACGTATTTCTGAGTATTCATCGTCTCCGTTGTGATGCTCGGACTAGATGTTTTACCACACTCGCATATTGCCTGCCAAATCATAACCTTCTTACCGAATTTTTCGGTAAAAACTGCCTTCTCCGTTTCGGGGATGTCCTTGTCTTCGCGTACAGTATAGAATTGTGGTCCGGGAAGCGTTTTGTAATCTAGTTTCACATACGTTTCATCGTCCATTATTATACACCCAGAATTTCTACACAAAAAGGAATCGTAGAGTTTGCGGGCCCGTGGTTTTACGGACGCGGCCTGTTTTGGGTTCCTTTTGGGTTTTTTTTTCTGCTTCCGGTATGTTTTTAGCCCAAGTCTTTCTTTGGCACGCATGACGTTACTCGACGAGGTACCTAGTTTTTTTCGGAACATTCCGAACGGAAGTCGCTGGTTTTCGCTTGAAGGCATCCCTGATCATTTTATCAATATCTGGACTAACTGGACCGGATTTCCGACCACTCTTCGGCGCATCTTCAAACTTACACTGTTCTCTATATTTTCGAATCGCAGATCATACCGCTCTGACGCTTACACCCTCTTCCTTGGCCAATTTTCTCAAGGAGAGTTCGCTCACAGTGCACCATTTGTGCATGATACTTTTTCGTTGTTCCGGAGTAAGACCGCGCAAAACTGAACACTTTTTTGATGCTATGTCATTCAGAAATGTGCAAACAAAAGGACGCAGCCAAACCATGTTGAAGTATTTCATTATATTCAAAGTGATCGTTAAAATAAGGTGTGCTTATTCTTTCTGGAACAGTCGTTAGTATGCATCATGGGTATCTCGTAAGAACCTCTCTATATAACTTACGAACGCGTGATTCGACCTTTTGGTTCTGTTTAAGTGTCCGGTTTGGTTGATTTGAATTCATACCAACACACTATGGAGCGATTGGCCAAATTTTGCGACAAAAATCGATAACTCGAAAACCATTAACTTTAGACATACGATGCTTTCGGAAGATTTAATTTTTTAAATGAGATCTATCTTTTGGTTTGGGTGGTGACTAAAAGGACCAGCATTGTATGTTCATCATAAAAATTCTAGCTTTCACTCTAATGATTTTTTTTGCTACAATGTGTGATTTTTTTAGTGATTTTTTTTCTGCTACAAAATTGTAGATAATCTAATTTACAGAAACATTGACGAAGAAACTTAACTTCTATCACATCTACGTATCGTTTCATAGCAAAATAAAATAAAATTTTCAATGTATTTGTCTGTTTGTCTGTGATATAAATGGCATTATATTAAAGAGACATCTTCATATCACATTTGCAGTTCATTAAACTGAATGTTTATCCCAAAACAAAAATAAGATCGTCCTTTTGGGACTATTTCTTAGAGCTGGGCACTTTCACGGATGATCCGGATGTTCCAGATGATTACCATATGACCTCTAAGGGGTTGCTTTTTTTCAAAAACAACTCAAAACTGAGTTGAAACGGCTGGCCGTGCATATAGTTGCGCTAGCTCGTGGCTCATTTTTCTCCTCCGTACACCATCTTCATATACACCTTCATGCATAGTCCGTATCACGTGTCATTCTAACACGCCTAGCGCACGCTTTTCCTTTTTGAGCATCATCCGTGTTTCCAAGATAATCATGATGATGATGATGTAATACTATCATCTATAGTATTGTAGCAAGGTAACTTTCCATAGCAGTGGAATAAACTGAAAAACGTTTTGATCAGGATTCTATTGTTGTATGTGATCATCAAGCTCCTGTCTGAAGGGCCATCTGTAATTTGAACTGCTAATATTTAGATGTTAATCCCTCTGCTTACCTCTGATCTATCGAAACATATAATCAGAAACGAGAATTAGACTCACGAAATTTTATAGCCATGGAATAAAGTTCCCAATTGCAGGGACTTAATAAAAGCATGCGGATTGCTTTCCGATCAAGAAAATGTTTTCTTCAGCTCCGCAATCCGTACATAATCTAACAATATATGTATGAGTGTAATTCCGTGCATGTGTGTGAAAGCGAAATGAAATAGGACAGTTAACGATTTGGGACAAACGTTAATTTCCTCAACCCTTCGTTTGACCAATACACTCTCGAAAACAATCAACCAAAACATGTCGATTGCTACGATCACAAACTCGTCTACTAGCAGGTTATTAGACGGACGTACACGACCAAACTTTAAGTTTGTCGTTGATCTTTAGATTAGCAATGTGCATTTCTTAGTTCATTTACTCGCACGGAAATGTTAGACAAAGTGACTGTGACGACAAATGGGATGCTTTGTTTAAAAACTAACAAATCTAGGTTTTTTTTTCATTAGGGCGAATCTAACAGCGAGATATTCTCTCCGGGCTCACTCTCTTTCATTCATTACAGCGCCATTATTACACTTTCGAGGCATTCTTTAGTACAGATCGAAAGACAGCACTGCTGGCTAGTATACTCTACGAATATTATAATGAAAAACGTAAAGATGATGGGAATATGAATGAAAGAGAAAGTAGTCAGAGAGAGTCTCTCAATATTAGATTCGCCTTAATGAAAAAAAAAAAAATCCTAGAAATGTAAGAGACAGCAGGTTTCATATTACAGTACCGGTGCGATATATCCAAGGTTAACAAAGAAGGGGAAAAATGGGTTCTCTCACAAGCAACAGTGATGCCAAACTGCCGCTAAACAGTGAAGTATTATTTATCGTGGAGTACTATTGGACAGCTCCGAAACATTGTTTTTTTATTGCATATGGTAGTGCCAGATGGTGGACAATATAATCATAAGCATAGATCAAGCTCAAATGATTTGAAAAAAAAACATGAAATAAATAGTGATTTCAGGTCATCTAAATATGAATAAATTTAAATTAATGTTCAACATCACATTCTGGCAACAAGTCTAGATATGAGGAGCTGATGAAGACATTCGCTCCGGTGCACGCGAACAAATGCAAATGCAAATATGCAACTTTTTCAGCAGGTAGGAAACTGATGGTTTCCTATATGTTGTATTTTAAACCTACAAAATGAAAGTAATAAATTGGTAATCGATCATGATTTATACGTCTAATCATTAGCCCGATAGATAGAGCTTATTTTTGTGTTATTAAAAGTGAAATAATTTGGAAAATTTAAGAGTTCTAGACCTATTTCCTAACAACTGATTAAAACAGTCACTTCTGATTAAGCCGTAACATACCCTATTATGTATGCAGTGA
>JASCZW010018939.1:0-14571 GCA_034211315.2 Aedes japonicus | reverse complement strand
TCTGTATGTTCGTGTATGCGTTTTGCGCTTCCTGTCTTGGCCTGGCCGATCCACCACTGATCCGAACGTTTTTTGTTTCAGTAGAATTTTCCCAACCGCTGCCTTGCTGACACTGCACTTCCTAGCGACAGCCCGGTGCGATTCACCGTTTTACACATCACGAGCCACCAATTATCGGATACACAACTGACTGAAAATTGGATGAAAATTGTTCCTCATTGGTTAAATAAGAAAAAAATCGCTTTTTGGAGAAAACTAACAGACTATCTTAAAAATTGATCTTACTTTTTTTCTGGCTAGATAGAAACAGTCTTAATGAAGAACATGAGATAAAATTTACTCACTGTTTTTGAGATTTTGAGTAAATAGTATCTTAACATGAGTAAGATTCATTGACCGTGTGTTGAAGCTCACACTCTCGCTTCACTTTACTCAATTTTTGAGTACAATTGAATGCTATCTCTTTTTCTCTCACGGAAATGTTACTCAATTTTCGTAAAAAGTGGATCTACTCAAAAATTGAGTTGATCCACTTTTTAACGAAAATTGAGTAACATTTCCGTGAGAGAAAAAGAGATGGCATACAATTGTACTCAAAAATTGAGTAAAGTGCAGCGTGAGTGCAGAGGAACTGAACTGTCAAAACTTTTCAGTTGATGAAGAAAATTGAAAGTCAATGCGAACTTTTCAGTGGAATACTTGTAACAAATTGCAGTTAACCAAGTCAGACATTCCTCATTTATCAATGTTAGTTAACCTGCTGTAAAATAAATAATTTAAAATACGCCACGCCACAATAAGAAAATGTCAAATAAATTGGTAGGTATGGTAGCTCATAAAAAAACGCTGTTTTATTCTATTTATACCTATAAAATTTCTGTACAGATAAAATCCTTCGGAATGCTTTTCGGTTTCGTTTGTTGCCACGTTTATTTTTGAACGCAATTTTGTGCTGGAACCGCACCCCTCCCCCAAATTATTGAATGAATTTATTGAAAATATGTGGATTGTTTCTGGGAGCACTGTCTACACCCAAAAGTTGAAATTGTAGCAAAAAATGCAAAATTGCAATTTTGCAGTTTTTGCAATCATATCTTGAGAAATCCGCATGATTCTGAAAAGGCAAATTTGCCCATCATGTTCCACAAAGCTTTTTATGGTATAAACAAAGCCATGCAAGTGTGTGCAAGTGGTTATCGCTGTGTGCCTAGTGCCTCGACAATCGCAGCAACCGTTGGGTTTTTGTTCCACCGTCAACAACTTCTCAATATGGGTGAGACAATGGCACAGAACGCCGCTACGCCGTATGCCTCTGTTGCTATTCCGCTGTCAAGTGTTCTATTTTTATCTGCACTCGTCATCACACTCCTATCGCCCTCTCATCAAGTCACCATGCGGTTTGTGAAATAAACGAAGCCATGGGTAAGTGTGCGACCGAAATTTGCTTCATTGTTGTAACGTTGAGTGCCTCAAAAACCGAAGAAACTCTAGGACTTTTTATTCCATTCACCTCAACTTGTTGTGGTGGCTGGATGGTTACAATGAAGAGCCGTCATGCTGACGGTCGCGGTTCGACTCTCGGTAGCGGATGGTAATCTTTTTTTTTTTTGTGCGCCATTGAGTTTACTACTACTAATCAACTGTACAACATCACGCACACATTGAATTTTTCTAATCGAATTGATGTGTTGCTTTTTTGCCCACGACCAATGTTGCTTTCTTTCTCCAAGTTGCGATCCATTACGAGAAATTAAACCAAATCATGCGAAATTGCATTACAATCTTGCTTTTTTATTTTGGGTGTACATGCCCCAAAACCAAAAGAGTTGTAATCAACTCATGTTTTCAAAACTTCCCAATTGTCGAAATTTCAGTCAGAAGCACCACAATAGATCATTGCACGATGGCGTCATCGATGCCGTTTTTGACAGTTCAGGTAGCTTGTATTCGTGGACTTAGAATATTTTCGGTTAGATCGGCTTGAGATTTTGTGCTCAGAAGTTAGTACAATTGTAGTAAAATTGCCGGAAAACAGAAACCAGTGCTTATTTTTAGATATTTTCTTGAATCTAATCGTACACGCTAAGAAAAAAGTACCCAAAATTAAGTTTTTTTCACCCATCTCGCATGTTTTGTGCATTAAGTTAAAATTGGGTTGACGGTGGAAACTCAATTTTGGGTAATAACATTTCAAGTTGAAATGGGTGAAATTAACCTAATGTTGGGTAACAACATTCCAAGTGCCAATGGGTAAAATGTACCCATTGAATTATCGAATAAATTGTAATGAATAGACACATAATTATCATATTTTTCGTACAAAAGATAAAAATACACGAACAAACGGTTGCAGCGATCATTTTTATTTGCATACGAAATACGATGGATATTTCATCGATTACATCCGGCAACTTCAAGACTTCTTCTAGGGGAACACCATTTCAATCACCCCAAATCTCGTCTTAATAAGGTCCATTTGACTGTGGTTGCTTCGTCCTCCACATCACTATAGAAGAAATTTGACTAAAAATACAAAGAATATTATTCATCGTTCTCTTGAGCCGGAAAAACTCAATATTTACCTCTGGGGGCGCCTAGATGAATACCTGTAGAGAATGACGAAGAACAAAACTGTGTCCGCAATCGAACAGACGACTAAACAAAAGAGACAATCGTCAACTGCGCTGACGGTTGCTATGATTTTCAACCAAAATTAAGTTATAAATACTCAAAAGTTGATTGCTCGAAGAGAACGGGATGGTTGAGTAGCTGCAACTTAAAATTAAGTTGTTTTTTACTTGACTTTTCAATTATTAACGGTCCTCATTAAATTTAGCAAAGAGTGTTGATGAGATAGATCTGTTAGTTTATATGACATAGTCCTCAAAAAAGCTGTTAACAGAACTGGCTTAATTTGACTAAATTACGATGTTGTAGTTCGAGACGAAAGCAAACGAGTCAATTAAAATATTTTCAAGAGGCAAAAAACATCGAACACAAAAAAAACCTAAATTTGAGTACATCTATCATTACTGACTAGATGGATGAATTCAACCTACCTCCTTTTTTCAATTTACCCAACTGGTAACCTCACTTGACAGAACTCAACGTTGAGTTTTTTTAATCTTAATTTTGGGTTCTTTTTTCTTAGCGTGTACAGAATCCTGAAAAAAGCCAATGCAAAATTTCGTTTGAGCGGTTCAAATTCTAACACCTTTCAAACGAGCTCCCTGAACTGTCAAATAAGTGAGGTTAATACATTCCGTGCAATGATCTATGCCACCAAGCATACAACATTTTATTCGGCACGGAACGTGAAGAAATAGATGACTTCAATGATGCAAATGAGTAATTCGCCAGATAGTCGATCTGCTCGGAGCAGCACTTTAGTGGTGATCAGAAATACAGCATTCAGTCAAAAGAAGGCTCCATTACTTTATCATTCTCCCCCAGTTAATTGAAAATCGAAGCAACGCCAGAATGAGGTTAAAAAACACCACTAAAAAGCGCCTGTCGTTTGCATCGTGATTCTCAGCCAGTCGCAATGGTTGTGAATTGTTGTTGCATAAGAACAGAGTTAGGTAAAGGAAGAGCATTTTCTGCCCTTTAAGCAGTCTCTCAACAGTAACGTACCACGAAAAGGTGATCTACCCGTACCACTGGACACTCGTAGCCATAGGCGTAGCCAGGATTTCAAATAGGGGAGGGCAAGCTATTTTTTTAGAGAGAGAGAGAGAGAAAGAGAGAGAGAGAGAGAGAGAGAGATAATTACATCGCCTTCAACCAGAAGTTGCACACACTGTACACTTAACAAGGACAACACAACGACTGGTGGTTGAACAGTAGAGCAGGGACATTTTCAAATTCCACCCACTGGAACAGGAATCAAGCCCACAATTTGTAACAATGCGCCTGAACGACGGCGTATTTTACAACACCCGTCCGATTCCGACAACAATATTAAACAGTTCTAATTTTTTTTCTGGAATGAAAACAACAAAAAGGATTTAAAAAAAAAATTAAATTTCGCTTTTATTATGAAATCGAAGGTAAAACTATCCAATCTATTTGATGTTTTCTGCAACAAAATTGAACTGTACTTTTCAAAAAGTATTCAATTCCACACGTGTAACTGTCAAAACACGAAGTATTTGTTGACACAGAGAGAACATTCGTTCATTGTACAAAATCAACACCAAGTGCTACGAATATGTTTTTATCAATAAAAAAGAAACGTCTCTCTGGTGAATGCAGCATTGACTGACAGATCTTTTATATCGACTCAGTAGAAAATAAATAAAATTGGAAGAAAAACGCAAACAGCGAAGAGTTGTTCAGCATATTTATCAATGTTTCTGACATTAGGTTCGGAGTTGTATTAATGGCAACATCTCACTAGGTCACGATCACTCGTTACAAGTTACTTGATTAATAAGTATAAACTTATGACAGCCCTATAAATGCATCATAAAATTGGATAAATTTTTAATAATAAATTGAAAAACGCTCCCTAAAATGAAATGTATTGCTCGTTAAATTCAACAAAATATAACCATTAAATATATGAAATTTTTCCATAGACATGTGACAATAGCTCCATAGAATAATTAAAATTGAGCATTGAGTTATATGTTCATTAATGTTAGATACAATGCTAAATATATTATATACAATCTGACAGTGATCCAGTTGAAAAGTAACCTTAAGCTTCAATTAATGTACCATACAAGATCAAGGTACTTTTCATCATCCGTATGTTACACTAATTGATGCTTAAGGTTACTTTTCAAGTAAACCATTGTCAGATTATACATGATATATTTAGCATTGCATCTATCATTAATTAACATATCCGGGTTTCCGATGCTCATTTTTCATTATTCTATGGAGCTGTTTTCACATGTCTATGGAACATTTCAAATACTTTATGGTTATATTTTGTTGAATTTAACGAGCAATTTTAGGGAGCATTTTTCAATTTGTTAATGAAAATTTGTCCAATCTTTTGATGCATATACCCTTTTGCCATAAACTCATAACTCTCGATAGCACTCTTATTTTTATTTTGGGATAAATCAATCATTCCAGCCCACCCAAGCTGTAATACCAACATGTATGAGTACCATTGAAGAGAAGCAGCAATTGGTTGATCTTCACAAAATTCATTTCGTGCATTTAAGGTTTAATTACAGCATATGATAACCATTAAGAATGTTCAATACAATTCACAAGACATTTGTTATATGTACAAAATCCATTTTTAGGAAACGAGCTAAAGCATATTTACGAAAATAAATTTTTCAGTGCATATATTGACAAAGCAACACCGTAAAACACAGTTTTTTACTCTCCGTGCTAACAATGGTATCGTGTCGTCGTATCAAGCGGAGTGTATCTGAGTAGTATGAAACCAAGTCGGTGTATCATTGAATTACATTAAAATGTATTTTGCATAATTTTCTGTTCGTGTTTTTAGCTGCATTCATTTAGTTTTGTTCGTTCATTTCATGCTGGAAATTACTAAACTTACTATCAAAAATTTCGAATGTCCATTTATGGTACTACTAGATAAAAATGAATCAAAGAACTGTTTTAAACTTCCAATAATTAGAAAACAATGCACACAATGTGCTCTTAATTCACCAGTAAAGAAACTATACCAAAATCAAATTTTGAATGAGAAGTAATGAATATCGAAATTGATAGCAACTTTCTTCTTGGTTCATGCGAGTGTTCTCGACTTTTTGTGGTATGTATTTGATTGATGAACTTCCTGCCAATAAACCTATTCTTGTTTAATGCCATTACCATGCTAAACAGTAAAAGAGTGCTTATGTATGTATTCTATTTCGCAATTTGTTTTTAACAAACTCCTACTTTCTTGATACAGTTGTAAAAATTAAAAGTTTACGAAAAAAGAGTTTGCTTCGAGCATCGGCTGTGAACGGTTGTGTCGATGCTTTATTACTATTTTGCTATCAGGCATGGCATGTTTCTTATTATTTCGGTTATTTATAATTCGGCGATGCAAGTGATCGAGTGTGCACAGAAAAAAAAACAACAAAAATGCTTCCTGGTAAGATGTGGTGGATTGTCGGGAGGGTGGACCGGTGGTGGGGATCATAATTAATTGTGATCCATAATATTGGTTTGCCATGCGCGCCGCACCACCATATCCTGAAGCAAGTAAATCACTATATAATTTTGTGAGTCACTCCAATAGTATCCTTACTGGTGATATAAAAAGGTTCAAATCAGAAATCGGTACTATAATAAAATATTTTACTAAACGCCACGTGAATTCATTACCGCGGTCTTGGCTTCCATAAAAGCGAGTATCACGTCAATACATTTCTACCCATTCGTAATGTGACCTGCATTCGGGTATGGCCGGCGCCATTTATTGCCTTAGTTTGAGATCACCAGTTTTTATATATTGTGGATTTTTGCTAGTTCCACGCATCATCCACGGGTGGACAATCATGCTGATTATATTATTCAAGCTCATAGAAACGGCTTAAATCTTTGAATAGGATAAGACGACTGCAACTTTTCGCGCTGATGAGCATGCTGTCTTGCATTCTCACACGCTCATTAAATGGCTGATTTGAAAATCGAATACGAGTCTTCTCGTCTCGCCCGGATAATATCGTAGCATTTGCTTCATTAAAATCTCTTGGATACACGAACCTACAGTACCATGTAACGGAAAAACAATGATCAGCGATGTCACATTGACCGGTTAGGACCATATCATGAATTGTTTAAATAAACATTTTCCGTTTATACACTTTCTAACTATGAATTATGTATCTTTATCAAGTATTATTTGGCTTCCGAAATCCGAAATAAATATTCAGTTTGTTGATTGTCACTGAGCTAATTGATTTGAACTAAGCTTTTCCACGTTTCAGCTAGCGGGAAAAAAACAGTCAATGCTCGTCAACCAGTTACCATTACACTTTAGAAATATTTTTTTGGATACGTTAGGTTAGCTAGGTGGTGTTCTTGATTAAAGGTGAAAGAGTGTCATAACATTTTTAGTCGTTACTATTTGAAAAAAAAATCTCATGAATGTCCACTTTTTGTACATTTTTGCTACATCTTGTCACCAAATCAGGACAACTTTGCGCTATTGGATTGAGATAAAGGAGCAATCTCACAAACATTAAAAACATATAATAAAAATTCAAACAAACATTAAAATTCTAAATCTAAAATCAAAGTTAGGGGGCAACGGCCCCACCCTGCCCCCACTGACTACGCCTATGCTCGTAGCCCCTGAAAGAACTTTCCTAAGACTTGTCAAAAAAAATAGTTAAAATTCAACGATGAGTCGAGTCATTTCCAAACATTCCGAAATATATCTCTCCTTCGGTTCGTCACTTTGCATACTAAATACCCCATAAAATTACAGACATATCGACAATTGTTCCTCCTTAAACAGTTCATACGGCCAGCTGTTCCACTTGCCTCAACGAGTGCAGAATCGTATTGACCAGGATGTTAATCATTTGCTCCGCTTCCGCTGGTAATCAGAAACAATTTCTCGACCAATTTGTTGTATCCCTGGCTGGTGGATAAATGTTGCGAACACATGACTGTTATTACTTTTCCGTGAACTGAACTACACACCAACTATAGCAACAACACCGGCAATCAATACCCTCGAATGCTCCCGATTTGCTTTTTGCACTCTTTACCAGTCGAAGCAAACGTGCACACGCCATTAGTGCCCATTTGAGTTGTTTTCTTCCGGCTGCTAGTGGCGGTTTTTCAACAAAAAAAAAAAGAAACAATGAACCACATGCTCCACAAGCCAGCTCAATACAGGGAACAATTAGTGTTCGCCATTCCGAAGCGTATCGATGTGCCATTTATTTATTCTTTTATGCCGCCCACCGCCGCTAATCGTGACAAGCAAAACTCATTCAACGCCTTGTCGTCGCCACATGAATGGGATTATGACCCTTGCGTGCACGGATTGACCTTGTCAATTTTAGAGCCTTTTTTTGATGGTCACCGTTGACTAGATCGCATTGATCTATAGAGATCGCAAACCTGGAACAATGGCCGTCCGTTGGCACTGCTAAAAATACGACCCATAATGCCTTTGTTCGCAAACTTTACCGATGGTTTCGCTAATTGAAGGGTTCTTTGTTCTCGTCTGGCGTGGAATACGAATCAATTCAGTCATCACTGCCGTCAGATAACGAAATGAGTTATATGAGAAAGCAAGGTGTACCAAATCGGAAGTGGCGGGTTCGATTCTCGGTTCGGTCGAGGGAAGCTCTCTCGACCTCTTGGTCAAACGAACTTTATCAACAATATAAGTCACTTCATTTTTTCACATATCTATGTTCGGTGACCCGTGTACCGCTGCCAACAGCACCATCTAGCGATTAAAATTGCAATGAAAATATAGTTTACCTTTCTATTTGGTTGACTTCATTTTATCGTGTATTCACGGCAACACTAATATACTCTTCTTATGAGTACTGTTTGCACACTTTTGAGAATAACGCCAATATGTCAAAATGTACTTTTTAACTCATAGCAGAGAATTAATTTTGAATCTAGGTGATAATTGTGTTATACATTCTGCGAAACGTTGACGCCAAATTTGCCAACTATTTTTACGCATTTTAAACTTCTTTTGACAGTCAAATTTACTCATTTATGTCGGGCGTACAAACTGCGCATGTTACACAGGGTGATGTTGACCAAATTTGGATTTTTCAGATATAATCGACCTAGTATTTTTCCTAGTATTTTTCATACATCAAGAAACCTAATGTCCGTGCTCTGTCACAATATTTGTCCAACTCAATGGGTAAATTGAACTGAAGGTGAGTTTGAAAGAAAGGGAACTTGGAATAGAGCACATGTACCCACTGGTTGACACTAAATATTGGCCAAAGTGGTTTTGCACTTTTGTTTGAGGATTTGTTAAGCGACACAAATTTCTAAATCCAAAGTTCGGATACCGTGCTGCATCGGTGGCCGCAACCTTTCAAGTTTAAGGGGCTAAAACTGTATTCGATGAAATTTGGACACACAAAATAGGTCACCAAAAATTTTCCTTGTGCCCGATTCTTTTCAAACTTTCTGGAAATGGAGTTGGTTAAGTTTTGACATCATTGGTTTATCGAACCTCTTCTCCCAACCCAAATGCCCGCACCTTTGCCTTGACCCCTTTCATCAAATTTTGGGCAATGATAGGACCGACTTGCTTACTTACTATTAACCACACTTTCTTTAGTTCAAGTTCATTTTCTATCAGTTTTGGAGGTTTATCGAGCTTTGCCTTCATGATTGCCCAAAATTTTTCAATTGGGCGAAGTTCCGGAGTGTTTGGAGGGTTGACGTCTTTTGGTACAAAAACTACATTTTTATCTTTGTACCAGTCTAAGATGGGCCGGGCATAGTGGCAAGATGCCAAATTCGGCCAAAACAGTGTCGGGCCATCGTGAGATCTCAAGAAGGGCAGAAGTCGTTTTTGGAGGCATTCATCGTTGTAGATTTGTCCGTTGACGGTCCCAGAGGTGTTGAAGGGCTGACTCATTTTGCCACATCCGCAGATCGCTTGCCAGACAAGGATTTTTTTAGCGAATTTCGACAACTTCTTCTTCCGTAAACTCTCCGGAACGGTCAACTTAGAGGTGGCGACGTAGTGTTCCAGCCTGGCATTTGTTTGGTGTCAGCTTTAATGTAGGTTTCATCGTCCATCGCAATGCAGAACGGTTTTGTGAGCCACTCCCTGTACAGTTTTCTTGCACGAGTTTTGGCCACCGAGTTCTGTTTATCGCTCTGGTTCGGTGCCTTCTGGACCTTGTACACATGTAATCCAGAACGTTTCATTGTTTTCTGCACAAAACAAACTGAAACTTTCGCCTTTTTCGCAACATCCCTGATCGAAATGTTGGGATAACGCTTAAATTGGTTCAATACCATCCTGGCCTCCTCCGGATTTGATGTGCCACGATTTTTGCCACTACCATTTTTCCACTTGGTTGTCTTACGGTCCTTGAACGTTTTGATCACATGAGATACGGTTGAATGTGCGATTCCGAGCTGTTTTCCGATCCGTCGATGAGAAGCGTTTGGGTTCTCGAAGTGAGTGCCCAAAATTTGTAGGCGCAATATTTCTTCTTTCGAAGCCATCACTGAAATCACTCGACCGATTTTCTTGAAACTCATTGCAAAATTGACACAACACAAAGAAATACATTCAGTTGAAATTTCAATAATATTTACCCACACGCCAAAAAGTTACGAACAATTGCGTGTGGCCAAATTTCATATACAGTCTTTATTAAGTAAAACAGCCGACTGAGTTCGTCAGATATAGCTCGAAAGGGTCTCAGCTTAGTTAACAACTGAGTACTCTAGTCATTTATTAAATGAAATGTTCTCATTATTCTCATTCAATGCTCATTTTAGCTCAGAGTGTCCAAAACATCGTTATAAACAACCATCGGCAGCCAGCCACAATAACTATTAAGGCCTGTACTCGAAAAAAATGCACCATTTTTATCCGTGTGTATCTTTTTTGTCCGTGGGTAAAAATTGATGAAAATCTAGGTATAACTAGTTTGGAATGAATTGTTTAGGCAGCATTCATTAATTATGTCACGCTTTTAGGGGGAGGAGGGGTTCAGAAAACCGTGACATTTTGTGACAAACGAGGGAGGGGGGTAAGCTGAATCGTGACATCACATTTTGAAAAAACAAAAACAAAATGATATTCTTATGCAATATCGCCTACTACTACTATCCCTACTGTTCACGCCCCTTCGTAAACGAACAGCAGCCAGCAGTAATCATGCAGCACTCACACACCGCTCGCATAAACTATGCCACGCCCTGTTCTGCAACTTTCCATCGTTCTGGAACTTTCCATGTTCTGGAACTTTCCATTGTTTTGGAACTTTCCATCGTTCTGGAACTTTCCATGTTCTGGACCTTTCCATCGTTCTGGAACTTTCCATGTTCTGGAACTTTCCATTGTTCTGGAACTTTCCATGTTCTGGAACTTCTAGCAGTAGCAGCACAATATAAAAACGGCACCGCAGTGGCGCAGTCATTCAGTCATTATATCAATTCTAAGGTGTTGAGATCGAAGGAAAAAGCAATAAAGGATAAGTGAATAGAAGCAGTAGTTTTTCTATCAATATCTTCTGGATCCATTATCCGGTGCAACAGCCCAGTGTTATACAGTGTTGAATACAGTCCACCTACGACTAGAGTGTTTGCTGTCAACGGCCTTGGAACTCAACCCGGCCTTTTCGGGGTAAGAAGAGTTGAATTTTCCGCCCATGAGCCAAGACAGAGCACTCGTTTGTACCGACAGTTGCTGGTTTGAGCGACACCTATTTCGCTTTCCTACCGTGTTAGGACACGTTTGAGTTCTGTCGCAAGAGAGCTGGCAAGCTACTTCAGAGTACCCTACGGATCCGAGTGTTTGGCTCCGACACCTACCATACCTAACACGCTAACCGAGAGTACCCATTAATGGGTCGAAAAGTACGCATTTTGAAGAAAGTGGCTAGCTCATTATTGGGAGTATATTTTCCTCATTAATTGGTATTCGTTACCCGTTAATGATTGAGTGATGCTCATAAATGGAGTGAAGCGATACTCGGAAATGAGGAAAGTATACTCTTAATAATGGGTTAAGCCACTTTTCTTCAAAATGCGTGCTTTCGACTCAGTAATGGTACTTTCAAGTTAAGTGAATCTATTCCACCGTTCATGAATGACAGCTGCAGCTCATTCGGTGTGCGTCAGTGAATAAAGTCCAGTGTTTATTGGTGAAAAATTGGTTCGCGCAGTTAGTGTATTTTGGAAAATGAATCGTGGAGAACTTTTTAATACGCTGTACAATGCGTATGTAAAGGCTTACCGGATAAGAAGAAAGGATGCCAATTGGATGCTACTAATTTCTGGAATGAACGGAAGGGCAATGACAACACCGCACTTGAAGAGCAGGTCAATAACAAAATAAAGAGCTTCATGCCTCGCAGCTAAAGAAAAGGTAAACTTCTTCAACTATGGGAAAGTCTATGGGTGCTCCTAAGGAATCAGCGCCGACAGTGAAACCCGCGCAACCCATCAAGGAAATTGAGTATATGACTCAAGCCGTCATCATCAAATAAACGCCCTGCACCAGTACAGGAACAACTTAAAGCTGAGCTAAATAATCTGAACTCTGAGGTAGTGCTTCTGATTGACAAGAAGTCTGCTGGACTATTGACGGATGATGATCAGTCGAGACTCGAAGGAGCTAAAAGTTAAAAGATCAAGCTTGAAAGAATCTCAAAATCAAGGAAGACGAGCAAGAGCGGCGGCAGAAGCATCGTGAGAAAATGAAGCGGGCTAAACAACTGTTAATTCGGGACATCCCAGAGGCTGGTAAATATGATATATTAACTAGTTTGTTTGCGCGGTAGATATAAATATCAAATTCCAGAGATATCTTTCATTAGAAATTCTCTGGCCGCCCTCGTGTTGAAGAGCAGCAACCGGAGCTGCTCAAGGCAATATGCGATATCGCACTTCATGGATCTGCGGCCCACGAAAGCGCAGTGATGAGAGCGTCAGAAGCGTTAAAACTTTACGATGAGTTGACTTCTGCAATACGAGGCAAAGGATTCAATATCAAAGGAACAACAACATATCTGCGGTTAATCCCAAAACGAGCCAATTCCCATCAAGGTAAATGTCACGTAAATACTGTGCCAGTGAAGTTGATGCGCGCAAGTAATGCAAACACAACGATCATCCCGATGGCCGATTCTGTACAGCGACCATAAGATCATTGGAAGAACTGGCATCTGTGCTGGGGCCCAATGAAGTAGGATTTATCAGTCAGGATGATAAGGCGAGAGTGGCGATCAGGCCTAACGGCTGCCAGTAAGCGAGTCTCCCGTGCTTATGCATGTAGAGTACAAAATCACGCTTCCTGACCACGATTGGATAGTTGCAAATAAGCATAAACTAATTCCGTCCGTGTGCGCTGGAATCGAAATCAAACCGAATGGTCTTGGCAAACCGGAGGCTGTTGGTTTTCGGGCCCCACTTACATTGCAATTCGGTCAGGCAAACACGCTTCGTCAACGGCGTTTCTCATGCGTTAGACATCAAGCGGCTTCTAACTCTTGAATCGTTTGATGGTATTTTAAGTTGATGGATTGGTCAGACCAGTCCTAATCTTTACCGTCGACGGTGGACCTGATGAAAATCCGAGATATCGCAAAGTAAATACGAGATAGCAATACGCCATTTAAGAGTGCAACCTTGACACGCTGTTCGTTGCAACGAACGCTCCGGGAAGGAGTGCTTTCAATAGAGTGGAGCGACGTATGTCACCCTTGAGTAAGGAGCTTTCTGGATTGATAATACCGCACGACCAGTTTGGTAGTCATCTGGATTCCCAATTGCGTGCAACTGATTCAGCTTTGAGAAGCAAAATTTCCAGTACGCTGGTGAAGTTTTGGCAGAAGTCTGGAATGATGTGGTCATCGACGGTCATCCGACGTTGGCTGAATATATCGATCCTGATGCTTCTGAAATAGATCCGAAGTCAATTCGTGACTATGACCAACACTGGTTTGGAACTCATGTGCAGAACCAGCTAATATTTACTCCAGATACGGAAATGCACAGATAGGTAAAATTTTGAGATGCATTTGATGGTCAAATAATTGTTATATGTGCATAAATTTATATTTTACAGGAAATGCTGCTCACCACTGCGAAGTAGCATCGATCACGTTATCTGCAATGGATTTTGCCTCCACCAATCTCTCTGACGCAAACATCTCGAGGATTGATTGGGTCATCGAAGGACGAACCACAGCATTTCCCATCAATGTTCGTATTGAACTCATTACAAGCTCAACAGATTCTACCTAAATCGATGTCCGGATATGGAACGATTCCGTATGATCTTTACTGTCCTTCAATTAAAAACTCATTGAACGAACGAGTGTGTTCCAGCTGTGGCCTATACTTTGCATCTTTAGTCATGCTTCGCGAGCACATAAAGATGCACAAGCGTACATCCGTTCAATTTCAGAGAAAATTGCGTCCGTTTAAAGTTGTGGCAAAACGTAAACAGGAATGTATGGTTGTAACCAACAAAGACAACTTCGATTGCGAATGGATAGATGACGAAGAACTTGATCTGACTGATGTGGCAGAAACCATTACGAGTGCTTCAGCGGACGCAGATATCTTCCCGGTCATCAATGCTGACCAACATCTGTAAAACCCTTGGACTGAGGATTGAATCTATTTTTGAATGGTATTATTTGAGAATGCAATTTGATATAATATGAGGAAAGTTGAATTGTTTCTGTATGAAATAAAAATGATTTTTGTGACTAATATTGGCTATTTGAATAAAAAGTTTTGAGTGGGGAGGGGGGGTTAACAAAAACGTGACATAATTGCTCGGGGGGGTTACAAAAATTGTGACAATTTGTGACATGGGGGAGGGGGGGTTAATTTTCGGCCAGATTTGCGTGACATAATTAATGAATGCTGCCTTACATGTGCAAAATTTAA
>JASCZW010018938.1:0-14582 GCA_034211315.2 Aedes japonicus | reverse complement strand
AAATAGACGTTTACAATCTTTGGCAAAGTTGTAGCGCAAAAAATTTAATGGAATTTTCATATATAACATATTTTTTTTTGCTCAAAAATTGACCGGCTTAGAGCATTTTTGCCTTATTAACTTAGGGTGTACCATTAAAAAATGTTTTTTTTGCCCTTACTTTTTTATTTTAATTACCACCGTAGAATTTTACTGTGACGAGTTGTAGAACTTTTAAAGACACGTACTTTGATATACAAACTTTGCCACTAGCTTCAACCAATCAACCAAGTTATTGAAGTTTTTCTAAAAAATACGTACTTTTCAAATGTTGCACATGAACAATTGCAAACAATTTCGTTGTTTACGCCTCCTTTGGCTTGGAACTAAACAAAGGGAAATTTTACACGCTAGTTTAAATTAATTATTTTTTTCTGTGTGTCCAACAAACTTTAAGAAAAATCCCGGAGGCCATCGCAAGATTTGATTGCAACACCTGCAAAACCTGATGAACTAAGCTCTAACATGACGTCCCCTAAACAGAGGGCCTCAAAACCCGTCTTTCCAAGAAGCATACAACCACCACCTCAATCAGGCAGCTACGTTCCACCATCAGGCTCAATCAACTTCTCTTATTGAAATAGCATCTCCTCGACCGAGCATCGATCCATCCAACTATCAGTGAATGACAGCACGAGCCAGCCGTTTCAATCTAAGTTTCTGAGTCGTTTTGACTCACTTTCGCCAAAGTAGAGTCACTCAAATTTGAGTAAATGTTACTGGCATTGTCATGTCGACAAATCAAAAACATCAACTCAAATCAGATGGATATTTTTGATTTGTTGACTTGTCAACGCCAGTAACATTTACTTGAATTTGAGTGACTCCACTATTGACGAAAGTGAGTCAAAAACGACTCAAAACTGAGTTGAAACGGCTAGCCGTGCGCAACATTTCGTTTGCTGCGAGAGCGACTAAACTCACAAAGGCGTATGTTTTTAGACGGAAAATCTGCCAACAGAACCCTGAAGAACTCAGGGTGTGGGGATGAGGGAACAAACTTCTCGACCCACTGTGCATAGATAGAAAGAAACATTTAATTTTCTGCGTTAATACCAGAGATCGAAATTCTCACCAGCTGGGTGAAAACCATGCTCTCTCTCAAGCATGAGCAGCGATGAGTAACGAACAGGTTGCCACATGCACAGATTTATCTAGATTGACACAGATTTTTTTCATTTATTCATCCAAACATCTGTATGTAAATATTACAAATTTTTTGAGAAAAAACAAGATTTTTAAGATTTTTTGTCAATTCTCGTCAACTCAAAAACCTCAAATTTAAAATATGAGTTCAGTTTAGGATCCATCTTACTACTACTTCCAGTGTGCTGTTTAAGGCCCACAAAGCAAAATAAAACAATTGACACTGACACTACAGTGACAAATGATAGTCTGAAAAACAGTATGTGTGTGTGCCCCCAAATGATTTCTCTATAAACGTTAAGAGAAAATTTTTGAAGAAAATGTTATAGAATTTCTCAGAGATTCTCTGAAATTTCTTTCGATATTCCTTCTGGAGTTTCTATAGGTATTCTTCACACGATTGTAGGTATTCCTCCAGGGATTCTATCAGAAGTTTCTTCTGGCATAGCGTTAGCAATTTTTAAACTGTTTTGTTATAAAATATTTGGAGGAATCCCTGATCCCTGATTTTGATGTAATTCTCGAATAAAATCCTGATTAGTTGAAGAAATCTAAGAACAGGGTTGCGGCTTATCATTTTTGACTCAGGCATATTCATTTGCCAATATCTCCTTTCAGAGGGTCGATTTGATAATATGATGTATGATGAACTTGTAGTGCATGAGTTGACCTACAACTTTGTTCAACAGTACATTGCTCTAACTCCTATATCTTCGACATGAGAGCGTATATTCACAGTGATCTTCACGATGATAATCGCGTGATCTTCACAGCGAATTTCATCGCGAAGATCACTGCGAATATACGCTCTTATTCCTCAGATATAAGAGATAGAGCTATGTATTGTTGGACCAAGTTGTAGGTCTACTCAAGCACCATAAGTTCATCATACATTATATTTTGAAATTGAGCTTCTGAGAAGAGCTATCGGCAAATGAATATGGATAAGTCAAAAATGATAAGCCGCAACCTTGTCTAAGAAAAATGTTGTGCATGAATCCCAATATCCTATATATTTAATGGCAGTAATTAATCATCAATTAAAAGAGAGATTTGAGCTAATAAAAATGAAAAAAGTGCCAATAAATTATTAAGCCTGCCAACAAATAATGTGTGATCAGCATTAAAAAATTAGAATGAGCAATAAAAAGATGAGAAAAGATCTTCGGATTACCTAATCTAGATCTGTCAAATAAAGCAACAGCTATTGTAGTATGCAATTAAATATAGCAGTATTTCCGCCAATATGTAATTTGAGCATTAAATATTCGCATATGTCTTTAATTTTGTTAGATTTTCCCATAAAAACAGTAAAATGAGCAATGGATATTTATTTATCCATTGCTCATTTTACTGTTTTTATGGGAAAATCCAACAAAATTAAAAGACATATGCGAATAGTTTAGTGCTCAAATTACATAATTTGGCGGAAAATACTGCCATATTTAATTGCACATATACTAATAGCTGTTGCTTTATTTGATAGATTTACTGGTCACAATTAGATTATCCGAAGATCTTTTCTCATCTTTATTGCTCATTCCTAATTTTTTAATGCTGATCACACATTATTTGTTGGCGACAGGCCTTAATGAATTTAGTGGCACTTTTTTCATTTTTTGGTGCTTTTTCTGAATTACTAAGTGCAGGTAAATATTTTAGTCTATATTTAATTCTTGTCTGGGTTTTTTTTTGACTACTAAAATTGATTTTTTTTATTCTCATTCTTTGTTTTATATACTAATTTACATTTCTTAAGTTATTAGTACGTTTTTAGTACGAGACACTGAAGAAGTCTGCACATTGTAGACGAAATACGCGTATCTGTCGAAGATAAGCAAAGGTAGTTGGAATTAAATGGAGATTACTAATTTTTCTTCTAATTTATAGTTACAAGTATTCCACTAAACAGCTCAAACCCTTTAGGATTCATTTCTTAAGTGTTTTTGCCCAATGGGCTCTTCATCCTTCTTTGGGTGTTTGTTGTGTTCAGTGTGTATTGTGTGTTATATGTTTTAAGTTAATTTTCAATTCAGCCCTTGTTTGTTTGTTTGTTAACATTTGATATCCTACTTATCTGACAACTACAACTACAATTTGAAATGCCTAAGGGTGGGGAACCAAATTCCGGATGATCTGGTGATTCGATGTCAGGCAGCATGCTTTGTACCATTTGATAGACTCAGTGAATCGCTCTTCTAATTACTTTATCTCGGCCAAACAGTGGACCTCAGTTGTTCTTGTCCTAGGAGGGAAGTTAAAGATCATCCTGATGAACTTATTTAGAACACACTGAAGCTTCAGGTGATGTCTAATTGTTATGTTTTGTATTCTCCATGCGTGGAGTAACTATTATGATGTAGAAGGAGATGTTCGCTCACAAACTTCCGCTAGAAACTAGCACAAAGCTATCAATGGTACATGACCACGATCCAACACGTTACTTTTGCCTGTTGAGGTGGCGGATTCGTCCGTGCCTCGACCTACCCCGCAGTGGGATGTTAGGCAAAGGTTACGTTCTTGGTTCGAGTACTACTTTACCCATGCGCTTCGCTCAATTCTCAATACTTCTATTTTTTTTCAAACCTACCGTACACAGACGGAACTTTCAACACTTTCTCTTCATATCTTTCATTCTAGCAAACAATACTGTCCACTCTTGGTGCCTCGTGGTGATGAACGAACATCTCCTTCTACATCAGGTGATGTGTTTTTTTCGCAACTCTCCCGGACAGGCATGGCGTATTCGATGACCGGGAGTATGGTTTGTTCGTAGATATCAACCTTGTTTTTCAGGGATAATGTAGACCTTCTGTTGATCAATGGGTACAGTAGATTCACTAGAACGTTACACTTAGTGACAGTTTTGTCAACCTGTTCCCTGAAAATCAGTTAACTGTCTGGGAGAATTGGAGTATGCGAAGAGGATGACTCGGATCTTCGCTGCGTGGATACAGATCTTCCATTCAGTAAAGCATTCAGACAGGACATTCAAGCTTCGTGCAGTTGTGCGGTAAGCGCTCTTAGCTACCTCATCGGCAAACAACGACAGAGCTCCATTTTCAAGGAGCGGGGTATGTCCGAGGTGAAAAAATTGAACAGATGTGGACCTAGTATACTTCGCTGCGGAACGCCGGTGGATATCTCTAGCGCATTGGAAACTGCACCTTGCAGCGAAACACGGAATGTCCTGTCCGACAAATAATTTTCAGTAATCTTTACTAGGAAGATGGGAAGATTGTATCCTATAAGCTTGTAAACCAGGCTTTCATGCCACACGTTATCAGATTATTTAATTTCAGACTTGTTCCATCTGAGGATTATAATGACTCCATTAAGTTGGTGCACTGTTGATAAAGAAGCCGACGGTAGATCGCTTTCTCAAACAACTTGGATTACCCCTGATAGAAGGCTGATTGGCCTATAGCTCTTTAAAGAGTAAGTTAAAGAGTTCAGTCCAAAGTTTCTGAATGGGGATGACTTTGGCTGACTTCCAATACGAGGGTAAGTAGCTAAGTCGCAGGCAATGGTTGAAAATCAACGCCAGATGAACGTAGAACTGGGGGCTCAATTGCTTGAGCTCCAAGTTTATGATTTTATCGAAACCTGGGGTCTTCATGCTTTTAACGCTTTGATATAGGACAATGTGATTGTCACTCTTCTCCTTTTATGTTTTTAAGACGACAATGCACAGTCGTTGAATATGCACACCCAACCATATTTTATGACGCTCCAACTTTTCGCACTCGCAACATTTACTCCAGTATTGAAAACACAGACGTAGTCCAACGTCAAAAAATGGCAGTAAAAAATCGCGTTTTGGTTGTAGATTTATTGAGAAATTAACTGATGATTTTGGGATTTGTTGGATTGTGCTCTGAATAAACTATATTTCTTACTCGAACAACAGCTGTCCCAACTTTTTGATCATGAAACATTTCAGAAGATCTCCTCTTAAGCAGTTTGCATCATTAAATCCTCTGTGAAGATCCTGTTTTATGAATCTCAAATATTGAAAAATGTCAGGCACCTTTTTGAACGGTTCTGTAACGGCCATAGTTTAGAAAATCGAATAATGGCTGTCACCTGGAACTATTCGTATTGCCACTTCGAATGTTTGAAGCTAGAAATCTAGGTCAAAGGTCAAACTTAAATCACACTGAAAATCAATTTTTGATTATTTAACGAAATCGAAGGTAAGACTAACAAATCTATTCGTTGTTTTCTGTAACGAAGCAGATTTGTTTGATTTTTATGCAGCTATCTTTGTAATTAATGCCACACGTGCAACTGTCAAAAGCGTGACGCATTTGTTGACAAAGAAAGAAAATTCGTGCATTGTACGAAAATACTATACAAGGAACTAAAAATATCATGCCAAATTAAAAAGAAACTTCTCTCTGGTGGTTACATGACTGACTGATATGGGATTCGATTTTAGAATTTATTTGGAAAGCTGTTCTTGAATCCGTGGTTGATCTCACTAAGCCATGGTGACTCGTTAGAAGATACTTGATCAGTGAGTATGAAGTTTGAACTCTCGACAACGTTTTAGTTTTTATTTTGGGATAATTATTCCCACCCACCCAGCAGCAGCATCATCTTGCATGTGTACAATAAAAGAGAACAGTGATTGGTCGGTCTTCACGAAATTTATTTCGTGCTTTCAACAAAACAGTGTAATGATAGCATTTCACCAGATAATAAGCAATATGATTGTTTCATACAAAATACAACACATTTGTTCAACGTCTCCATGTTTACGAACCAGATGGGTGGACCTTTCTGTTCGGAATTAGTGGTGTAATTCCGAACATGACGGTCCATTTGTTGATTGCCTTGACCTTCTGAACAACGCACCTTTGCAGATATTAAGGATCTCGAGATATACCGTCATGAATGTCCCTGTATTATCCCCACTTATCCCCACACACATTCACTACGGTCCTATTTTGTGTTCTGGCCCTGGGGCCCTTACTTGCCTCTTGAACCTTGTTGGGCTATCCATTCCACTGTTCACAAAATCTTCCAAGTGTTTTTCATTACAAAAGATCTTAGTTTTTTTTTACACTGATTCCGGAATAAACGTGGTTTTTTTTCAGACGGACTTCGGAATTAGCACGGTTTTTTTTTTAAACGGATTGGAAAAACCATCAAAAAAATCGCGGTTATTCCGAATTCCGTGCAAAAAAGACGGATTCACAGTTTCTGCTCGAAATGATAATGGTTTCTCAGATTTGTGCCATGAAAAATGTGAATTGGCACTATGGAAGCATCCGTTTCTTGAACACAGTTGAACAAATTTAATCGATCTTTTCTATTGATTCTTAATTAAAGATCATTCAGCTAATGTAGCTAAACTCTCAGTGATGATTTGCTTGACATTAAAATCAATGTAAACTCAAAGAACCTCTTGATTATAACCACGAAACCCATTCCTAGTACGATAACTTCAATAACCAGATAAAAATGTCTCAGAGTTTGCGGCTCGACACTAGACAGAGACGCATAAAGGAAGCTTCGAACCCCACCTCAGTGCCCCAATCGTCATCAACCAGCAAGATTTACAAGTGATGAACACTGCCACCAACAATCTTCATTCGATATCGATCAAATCGGACAGCACTTATAAATTACCCATGAGATGCACCTTCCTTAAGATTTCTCGTCCCACCTCATGCCCCTACGACAGCGACCGTGTAGCAACCTAGACTCCATCTAGATCCACACTTGCACTCGTTCAAACGCCTGATAGGCTTCTGTGGTTTTCTATGCACAAACACACACACACCAAGCCCCATGCAAACACACTCTGTGTGTGCATATGCAAATAAGTGATAATCGCAATTATAATTTAATTACACAATTACTAGCTTATAAATTCTGCGAAAAGCCATTAATCGTCAACTTTCAAGTCAGCACCGGGCTTTATCGACTGAGTGTGGTGAAAATGGTGACTTGAGGCTTTAATTTATGGACCGATAGGTGGTATCCGTGTGCCGTGGTCGGTCGTCGTAGGCCAAGTCAACAATGGTCAGTCCCTTCCGGCCTGCTGGCAGCAAGTTGTTGCATCTCGTCCTATCAGCTTGGATGCTGTTGCTGCTACCGATCCGGTAGTTGTTCGCAGCGAGGAAGGATGCGACTTCATATATGTGCAGGTATGCGCACCAAACGGCCATAAATTGCACTGTCATTTAAATTAAAGCAACAAATTATCCTTTCCCGGGGCATTAGAGGTCCCACACTCCTCGTAAACTGGTTGAGCGGGTGTCGCTGGGTTGAGATGTGTATCTTAAGTCAACCGTATCATGAAGTACAAATTATGATTATTTGCCTAATAGCTAAATAGGTGCTAAGGTACTTCTGTCATTACATATAAGCATATGTATCTACTCGCCTTTTAGGCTTGGTCAAGCAGTGCCGGCAGAAGCGCTCCTGGGACGATTGCAATATGCATTATTTGTTTTAAACATGTCCAGTCGAGTGCTCTCTGCCAATGCCGCAACAACAATTTAGCATTTGTGTATGTATGAGAATATGCAGCAATTTTATGTTCCGGCAGGTCATAAAATGCATATTAGCTCTGAGAATTATTACTTTAATGGAAGCTCCCTGGCTGTGGCCGATATTGAAGTTGAAGCCACTCTCTAACCTATTTCTCCTGGCTTGTTTATGGCCCACAAGATTCATGAACCCCACAGAGCTTTATCCATCTTACGCCTTAAACCGATATGATTTACTATTGCCACGGCCTTCAATTTGCTGCAGAAATGATCTCCTTTCGGGCTCATCAACGAAATGCTTCTTTTTTATTGAAAACTATAAACAGTTGAAAATCCCATATAACCAACAAAAGAAAAACAACCATCCTTTCTGGAATGATTAAAAGGCTTTATTAAAAATGCATAAATTCACCTCCGAAAAGAGCGTTTTATGGTCCAATTTTCCCGGCCACACTTGTTTTACGATCCCCGGGTTTTAGACTCGAATAGTTCCAATTGAAGGCCCCAGCTTAGTTAAGGTCGTGTGGCTTCATTTAGATTCCATTCTGACGATGCTTGACAGTGCTGTTGCAGCGGCGGCTTTCAGTTGTTTTTATTTTATTGGATTAGAACAACAACTAACAACATACATCAACGCACACCGGTGATAAAAATGAGCCCAACCAGCAGAGAATAGTTATAGGTTCCGTTCCCGCGACGATATATTAAGAGCCCGGGATATAAAATTCACAGCTAGTAAAAAACGAGTTAGAGCATAAATAATTTATCCCGGGCCGAAAAATGAAATCTATTTGTAGTTCTTGTAGAGCTTGCCACGTTCAATGATGAGCTCTGGCAAAGAAGTTTGAGTCGTAAAAATAATTTGTTTTGCACCTGCCACTGATAATGATTACCTACACTGCATCCTCAGGGCTGGAAGGTGTTGATAACTGTAAATAGATTGTTTGATGTTCCAGCGGTGGTTCAAAAACTAAAACCGTTAGGATCTATGAAAATTTGTAGAATGAGCCATCGAGGATAGCAGCAAAGATAAATGGAATCACTTAAGCACATTTCAACGCTATCTTAATCAACAAATGTATTATTGTAATTATGAACCACGGTCGTTTGCCACTAGATACTGAGCAACTATGTTGCAGCTATGAAAGCAATTACCGACATACATTTTACTTTATTACAAGTCAATTGGTCACGTAGCGCTTACAACCTGGACCTTTTAGCGCCTTCTCCGGTGCTAATCTGCATGGGAGCTTGAAATAAGTCTTACGTTCGGCTGTTCGGCTGGATGTTTCGCACTTCTCGTCAGCTCAATTTGCACTCGCGCGCTGTGTCCCTCGTCGTGGAAGGAATGACCCCATGTTCAGTGTATGATGGCTTGGGAAATTATAGCTATCCTCTTGATTTGAGATGATCCTTCATGATGGATGAGAGCACCAGGTCGGGAACTCATTTTCACCTTATAAAGTGAACATTCGGACCGTTTCTGAGTTTTATAACTAGCCAATTTAATAAAACGTAGAAAAGTCACGTAAGCCACCAGTTGAGTTTCAATGTTATTTTGACGCTTTTTTGAAAAATTCAAAAGCAGGCATATCAGATTGAAGGAAGCTCGTGTCATTTTGTGTAGAATTGAAAACGGAATGATGTGAACTTTTAATGTTCTTATACAATGCGACAGCTTATATGGAGTCTTAAATGGGAAGAAAAGTTGTTTTTCTGGTTTGTTAAATGAATCCTAGAAAGTTTGAGCCGTTTGTTAAGCTAAACTTATCGGCTGGAATGTGGATGTTTCCGATTGAAGTTCTTTTACAATACTCTAGATAACTTTTGTTCTCAAATAAAAAGACCCTACTGTAAATTTTCGATTTCGATTGTTATTCTCAAAGAAAATTAATAGCAATGCTATTATTTCATGTTTACTTCAATTTATTTGATTTTTCGTAGGGTTGGTGAGTTCTCTTTTTGATTAACACTACTGATAGGCTTCTGCACAGTGCTTTCTCTTACTATTTTTACCACTTTAGTACAACCTTTCTTAAATATTTAGTACAAGCTTTCTTAAACATTCAACGCTACCTACTGGATTCACGTCTTCGCCAAAGGCAACGAAGTTTCGATAGGACGAATTCCTCAACAGTTTGGTGGATTCATCTTCTTTGGTACAAATAAGGCTTGTTCGTGACAAAATCTGGACACGCCTAAAAACGTATATCTCTGGAAATACTTTATCAATTTGTGAAATATTTTGCAGACTGATGAACTTTTGTCTGTACAGTGTGTAAAATACATTTTTGTTGATACCACAAGCTTTTAGATCGAAGATGGCGTCGAAAGAAGAGCAACTGCGAGAAGCAATTGTGTGTGGTAGTAATGAAAATTCGGATCTGTCAGTAAGGAAACTTGCAAAAAAGCTAGGGTTTCCTGCAATGACTGGACACAATGTTTTGTTTTTCCTTCATTATCGAGATTTTTCCGTCGTAGTCACTCAAATACCTTTCGGGTAATTGCGTTATTTTTCCGGGGGTGAGATTCGAACTCTTGACTTTGGCGTGAGAGGTATGCAAGTTAATCACTACGCCGGGATCACCCCCTGTCCACAATGTTGTTAAATCTTTCGATACACGTTTGATAATACCCAGAAAGGCCAGAAGCGGAACAAAAACGGATCTCAGGAATCACCAGAGGGACGCGAAGGTGAAGCAAATATTGCAGAAGAGACCAGATCTTTTGGTACGTACTGTGCCTAGAAAAATACAAAACCTCCCAACTTTCGTGCAAACCTTCAAGCAACTGTAAGGTATAAAGTCATTCAAGGTGAAAACTGTACCGAACCGTAATGAAAAACAGAAAGTGACGGCTAAAACCCGGGCTCGCAAGTTGTATCGCGAATACTTGACGAAATTTTCCTGCGTGATAATGAACGATGAAACTTATGTGCTGGAAGACCTTGAGCAGCTTCCCGGAAGGTCTTATTATCCTGCCATGCAACGGAACGGAGTAGAGGAGCACTTTAGGACGAAGAAAAAGGCCAAGTTTCCCAAAAAAAATATTTGGTTTGGCAGGCAGTATGCAGCTGTGGTCGAGCAAGCCAAAGCTTCATCATTACCGGAACTATAAACAAGGAAATATGCTGCGAAGAATGCATAAAGAAGCGATTGTAACCGTTCCTACGCAGCCATGCCGCTCCCTCGATATTCTGACCTGATTTGGCATCTTGTCACTGTGCAATTTCGGCCACCAAGAGACCAACCATTTTGGAGTTGTTGTACTCTTATATTTGCGGAGAACACGTCTTACCTTCACCATTGCCAGGATACGAAAGAGGTCGAGCTCCCGGGCTACGTGATCGGGTTGGAGGATGTAGGGTTGTATGAAACCTCAAGCGGTCAAGATGCGAGCAGCAGGGATGCGTAATACAGTCAAGGTGTATATAGAGGGTTGTTAATTGATGATTATATTCATCATCCACACATCACCCCTCTTCAGAATAAAAAAAAACTAAAAACTCGGGAATACATTGTTTATTGTGATCTGAAATACATGATTAAATATGCCCTTAAAACTCGGTGGATGTTAGATTGCTTCATCTTTAACAAATTTTATGTAACTTTCCAAATATTGAGATGTTCTCTTAGCTCGTATGGACGTTCAGCTACGCCAGCCGGTAGATTTTCTACAGGTCTTTCAAATATTGAGTATCTGTACGAAGAGTTTCAGATTTGCTGATTACCACAGCTTGTAGGGGTAATATTTCAATGGTTTCATGAATACTTAACTGGTATTTTTCAAAATTCGTACCATCAATTTTAATGGAGCAATTTTTATAGATGATCAGACATGAGCCTCCTAAGCTTTTAGGCCCATAACCGCAATTGTTTTTTCAATAAAATTGGTTTAATTGCATTCTTCACAAGAATATTGTTATTCTCAATGGATATGATTTCGTTGACTTCATTGTATTTTTTAAACGAGCAATAACTAGGGTTTCCTTTCAGTAGTGTGTGAATACATTTGTTTGAAGTGACGTTTGTAATTTTATGTAATTCAAAAATTATCTGACTTTCCACTGCATTACAGGTCTTGTTGTGAATGGATAGCTTCTTCTGAGTGCCTCCAGGGGTATGCCTTATTTGTCTGTGACACACGTCTTCTCAGGATCTGGCCGCTTTCGTTACTCAGAACTAGCATACCATTTCGTTCGTATACTAACGAGGGTCGAATCGTGATTCCTCTTTTCCACGAGGTTGACATTCTACCACGACTGTGTCCCCTAGTTTAATACGGCATTTTCGAGCTCCCGCATTGCGTCTTCTCGAGCTTTCACGTCACTTTGCGATCTCTTGCGTCGGGCAGATTATGATTGAAGGTTGTAATTCCGCGGCAAATCAGATGGAGCCCCCGTTTGATTTTCCTACCCGGCATTACCTCCTCTGACGGCATACAATATTTTTATAAGGGTAGTCTTCAGTTAAATTCGCCACGTACAGCTGTGTTCAAAATAATAGCAGTGCCACGTCATGCTTGAACACTTTGTTCATAGCTCACGTATGCGTTACTGATTCAACCAACCAATCATTTATGTTCATACTAGTGACATCTCTTGTCAATACGAGATACTGTTTGTAGCGTTACGATTTCTCTTTGTTTACATTTTGCAGATTCAATGCTGCAACGTCCATTTTGAACTGTTCAAAATAATAGCAGCGGTAATTGCTTCTGGCTAAATTTCATTTTCAACCATATTTTAAGAAAGGTTTTCTACATTAAATCAACCAGTAAGTATTCAAAATCATAAGATGGGAATGAAGATATGTGACTTTTGTATCTAACCTAGCATAATGGGTCGTGCTAAGCATTGTACCGAAGAGCAGCGGAATACAATAAAAATGCTAATCAGGCAAGGTCAGTCCTACAAGGAAATACAAAAAACAGTTGGATGTTCCGCGAAAATGATAAGAAATGCATTAAAATGGGAAGCAAAGGTTGAAACTCGAGGCCGGAAGCGTTGTACTTCCAACAGAATGGACAGAGAGATTGTAAAATTGGCACGGATTGATCCATATACGACGTCCAGAAAGGTTAAAGATGATCTGAACCTGAGCGTGAGCACTGTTACTGTTCGACGACGATTGATGGAAGCGAAATTGTATGCCCGTAGCCCTCGGAAGGTACCGCTGTTGACAAAACGTCATGTTGCAAATCGCATGAAGTTTGCTAAGCTCCATGTCAATTGGCCCAGAGAAAATGGCGAAATGTTTTGTGGACTGATGAGTCTAAAATAGTGCTATTTGGGACAAAGGGTCGTCGTCAATATGTTAGACGTCCTCCTAACACGGAATACCAACCGCAGTATACGGTGAAGACTGTAAAACATGGTGGAGCAAAAATTATGGTGTGGGGATGCTTTTCCTATTATGGTGTTGAACCGGTATACCGTATACCTGGCATCATGGATCAACATGGATATATCAAAATACTTGATGAAGTTATGCTGCCTTATTCTGAGGAGGAAATGCCGCTGAAATGGGTATTCCAGCAGGATAACGACCCAAAACACACCAGTAAACGAGCTAAGGCATGGTTTCACAAAGAAGATTGAGGTTATGGAGTGGCCAGCCCAATCTCCTGATCTCAATCCTATTGAAAACCTATGGGGAGATGTTAAATACGCAGTTTCTGAAGCCAAGCCGAAAAATGTGGAAGAGCTGTGGTCGGTAGTTCGCGATTCCTGGGCCGCAATACCTGTCTCTCGATGTCAAGCACTCGTGGACTCAATGCAGAAACGTTGCTTGGCTGTTATTAAAAAAAAGTGGTTATGCAACAAAGTACTAAAGTATATTCGAAAGCTAAAACAAGTTGACAACCGATTATCGCTATACTTATGATTTCCTAGTGGTTAACTTATAACACTGCTATTTTTTTGAACACTGACTTTTTTTAATAAACAAAAATTCTGAGAAAAAATAAATAAATTTCTTGAAATGAAACCCACTGTCAGTTTATTTAAGGTCCTTGTAAATGTTGACTGTGAAACATATTTCGGAATATTTCATCAGTTTGGAATTATTACACTTTTTATTTGTTTAACCAACCGCTGCTATTATTTTGAACACAACTGTACGTACCTGTAACGGAATGCGCTGCAGCGTTATACGCGTAAACTGCCGCTTTCAATTCTTCTCCGTTGCGTGTACCGCTTGCAGCCGCTGCGATCATGGCCTTGTTTATCAACTTCATGCAGCTATTTAACGGCGATTCGTTAGCACTCTGCTCATTGTATTAGTTTCATCTGACAATAATGTAAGCCAGCTTTAATATTCAATCACGATTCCACACCCTACAAAACGTAGCCAAGTTAATGAACAAACTCAAAGAAACAGCTAATTTGCTTGAACGCCAAATCCTCCGTGTTCAAGTGTTGAAATAACGCGGTCGTCCCGATCTGCTACCAATTCTTTTGTTCTATCCATCTAAACTATTATTAGTTTTAAGATGACCTATAATGCACAATTAAATAAATAAAAAATGCATCTTGGATTGAACTAACAGCAAATTTGTTTTAATCCAAATTTAATCTGTCCAGATTTTGTCTACAGGCCAATTCTCTTCTTCGCACGAATTAAATTAGTCGAATAAGTACTGTTACGTTATGATTGGGTAATATTATTTTCATGTGTCACGTTGGGGTCCTCCCTTAGCTCAGTCAGTAAAAGCGCAGCTACAAAGCGACACCATGCTGGAGGTGGCTGGGTTCGATTCCCGGTCTGGTCTAGGAATTTTGCTCGTCATAAATGCATTTGATAGTCTGTCAATTTTAGTTTGGGTGAAACCTAAACTAGTAGGTGTTATTTTTCCAACGGTTTGCTTTTAAAAATTTACACAGTAAATTGAAGA
>JASCZW010018937.1:0-14584 GCA_034211315.2 Aedes japonicus | reverse complement strand
CAAGACGCCCGTCGATTATATTGTAAGAGAGCACTGTTCAAAGAATTATGAAACAACTTTTGATGAATATAATTTTATTTATATTCCGATAGTGATGTTCTGATAGGGTGATTCCAAACATCGAATCAGATCGGAATCTCATTCTGATAGTACTCACAAAACTTGTGCTCAATAGGTTGCAAACTCAAACTGGCTACTGGCCCATTTACAATCAAACAACCTTATTTTTTGGTCTCACTCTCCTAGCACTTTGACATAATAACATACGAAAATACAGGCTATCTGCGATTACATCGTCAAATCGACTCAACAGCAACTGTCGAAGACCAATGATTTTTCAAGAGTTATAGGTTATTCAAGAACTCCTTGGAGTTGAAGTCCATAAAGCCAACCTCCGCCACAATTGGAATTTCCGTATTTACATATTAACGTTTACATAGGGTCCGGCTGCGACATGTGCTGCTACAAAACGTTTAAAGCTGTTACCGTGTTTGCATATAAATTCCCATCGGACCTCCCCATGTCAGCTTGCGATTTACTCTTGCACGCTAAGATAAGGTTGCCGAAGCTGCGGTTTCATTTACCGCAAAATTAGGTTTGGTAGCAAAGCCTAAAGTATCGGTATAATTTTCGAAACAAAATCCAGCTTGATTTGACTTGCCAATGTTTCAGTAAAGTGGATTTACAGATTTTATCGTTTATATTTTACCCTAAATTTGGTTAAAAATTCTCTCATTGAGCTCCCTTAGCAGTTTCGGTAAAAAATACCTGTACAAAATAAGTAATGCGTGTAATGTTTCCCGGTTTTCCAGCAAAACCTGAGAATTTCGGTAATCACATGTTTACAGATAATTTTCGTAGTATGCGCACGTATGCGTACGTTATCGGTATTTTTTACCGAATTTTCAGTTTTCTTGTCTTAGCGTGTGAGTCTCAGCTGTACACGCTATTTATAAACAACCCAAAATTGAGTATGGTTGACTCAAATTCGTCGGAAGAGTAGCCATCTCAAAAGTGAGTAGAGATAGTTCAAAATGATAAGATGACAAACAGTCAACATCGGCTTGAATCCGATCCATGTTTACTAATTGTCAATATGTAACTGATAACCATCTTTACTCACTTTGAGTAGCTATACGGTACCGATGTTTTCGAAGCCAACATTGATCCGTCTTCGTATGGTTTGTTTACAAATTTTAGCTGAATTCAACAGCTGTCAGTGGTACCCATAATTCTGGGCCCGCTGCGATGTTAGCTCTTTTCAAGACAAAGGCAATAAGATAGGTGCCAGCTACCTGACTACGTTTGAGTCAATCGTACCAAATTTGGGTTGTTTAAACCACTGCTGCAAATTCTTTTCATAATCATGTTCAAACCTGAAAAATAGACCTACACTGAAAAAATCTTTCACTTAGTTACTAATGGAAACACAAGTAGATATTTTCCAATAATACTAAAATAAGTAAATTTTACATGAATATCACGTAGAAAAAGAAATTCGATTTGACTAATCATTTACATTTCACTGGAAACATAAGATTCACTTGATTTTGCAAAGTATTTTCAACTTCCTGAAGCACATGAAAGATAATTGAATTTCTAGTGGATATTTTCCACTGATTATATGAAATTTATTTTGGGTGTAGAAGAAAAATTAAGTGCAGTTATTGAGGAATCCAACTTGAAAAAAGAAGAAGACACCGAGTGGTGATTAATCTGACAGCTCCCATGTTAAAGTATAAGACGAAACTTTTAAAATGCTTTGAGAAAATTCAAATGAAATTCTAATTAAAGCGGTTTGTTGTATGATGTAAGAAAAATGCAACACTGCTTAATAAAGACATTTTCAGCAAAATAAAAATAAAATTTAAATAATGCCCCTATTGTGCATTTTTGGATTTTTCATACATCATACAACAAACCGCTTATAATTAGAATTTCATTTCAATTAAAGCAAGAAAACAGCAGAAGGATATTGCTCGGAAGCTAGCCATTTTAAGCGTGTTCAGAGGTTTCGTAAGTCGTAAGGTATGCGGAGACCAGCTCTGCTTAAAAACGGTATGCTGATGGACGTCAATTCACAGCAAATTAAGATTGTTCTCGAAAATGCAACAGACAAAATGATCACTGAAAATTCATTTTAAGTTGGATATATTCGAAACTCTCAGGGAACAAATAAACACAACTTAGCTATTTTTTTACAAAGCTGGTTTATACAACCTTCTCTCCTAAGCGGAATGCCCGCACATTGGACTTACCGCTACCCATCAAACCCTGTGCAACACTTACACACTATTATCCACTCTCTCTGCAAATCCTTGTCGTTTTTGAAGACCTTCCCTGTTCTCCAGAGCTTGTCCTTCATAATCGCCAAGAAGTTTCCTAATAAGCGAACTTCTGGCGAGTTTACCGGATTTGCCCCTGTCTGCACAAAAACAACATCGTTGACTTCGTACCACCAACAATCAATATGTAACTAGCGATTTGAAATTGGTTCACTGTTGTAGAACCCCTTGGTCCGAATTACACCTTGAAGCCAGCACCTTGTTATACATATTTGCGCCTTTGTTTTGATTTGCTGTGTTATTTTGACAGAAAAATTTGAGAGGTGTGTTCATGTGAGTTCATTATAAGGGGTGCATTATTGAGCTTGGGACCGAGCTTGGGACGATGTTCTAGTACTGATTGAGCCAAGAAAAAAATCGTTTTTGTATGGGACCTACTGGTCTTAGAGTTAGTCTATGGTACCACTACATCATCGGTTTCGCGTAACTGCACGATGCCAGAACCTGCCAAAGCATAGAGTCATCTTCGGGGGCCGGAGGAAGGGCAGCAGACGCTTCTAGAGGCATTCTTCTTAATATATTTGACCGTTGATGGTGCCGGTCGTTATGTACGGCTTGCTAAATTTACCGCACCTACAGATTGCCGCCGCACCAAGTACTTGTTGGCAACTGTGTCGAGCTTCTTCTTCTGGAACTTCTCCAGAACATCCACACGGGACTTGACAACGAAAAACTCCAAGCCAGGGATCTGCATGGCAGCCGTTTTAATGTACCAGCATGGCATCCAGCGGCAAGATAACTATTTCATATGCAGAATCTTGCTCTAAATATGGCGTGTGCGCTCAGTACAAATCTTTGTGGCATCTGCTAGCTCACGCACCTTCACTTTCCGGTCAGCCAACACCATTTCATGAACTTTATTGACGTTGTCCTCTGTAACCGCATCGGAGGGCCTGCCGCTGCGGACTTGATCGATAGTGAAGTTGCGGCCACCACGAAACCCTCGAAACCAATATTTAACGGTGTTATCGAACGGAGCAACTTTTCTTTTGTTTCCTTCGCCGTTTAGCCCCGCAAAAATAATGTTTTAGGAGAGAACGAAAATTCCATATTAATATCCATATTCAACATGATGCCAAACACGTCAACAACAATCAGCTGTCAAAACAAAACTAACAAGACTAGAAAGCACTATAGCCTGTATTGCAGTAGCATCGCATTTTGGCGGTCAAGGAGGTTACATTTCACCCCACCTAGTACTTTGCTGCATTTCAATGGTCATAACTTCTTTTGTTGAAGTCGGATCGACACATTTTCTTGCGTCAAGTTGTCTATTTATATCTAAGGAATGAAAAAAAAAAAAAAAATGCTAATAGGGTATTTGCATTTAAGCTGAGGCAGTTATTTGAGTGGTTCTCGAAAGATATTTATGCCAATATGTAAAGAAAAAAGCAAATCGCTTGAGGTCAAAATACGATTTTCGATGGTTTTGGGATCCAAGCTAACGAAAATTAACATGTAGCTTTGGGTCTGAAAAGCTCTTTCGACCAGTCTAATCAACACGGCATTGGGACGACAGGTAGCGTCCGAAGGAAATGTGAATCTACAACGTTTGAAATAACTGGTACTTTTTGCCTTCAATGGGCCATATTAATATGAACCATATAAAAATCACCTATGCCTCATACGCCAGGTCTGTGGAATTGAAATTAACTCAGAAGGAACAAACAGAAGACTATCGTTCCGACTTTTGATCGAAGTAAGTATTGCGAAGTGTAGAATTCACAGTCATTAGTATGGCTATGGATGCTGTCGCAGAAGGTAGTTTGACGTACTAGGTAATGTATACGGACTCTATATTCGCTTGCGAAATCTTGGCTACAGCGAGAAAATAGGACGACCGCGAGGAAATATTAGAGAAAATTATAGCGGCTGCTGCAAAGTGGGAAGTTTCATTTCAACGGATACCAAGTTACTTTTGAACTATCAGAAATGATTGTCCGGACCAATTGTTTTCGGTGTTACTATTGAACAAGTATTTAACAGAAAACCGAATACCTTATAAGGATGCATATTGGATTCTAATCAACCAAAACGCATCAAAAATAGATCATATATATTTATATTATAAGGGTATGCTAGGAACAACGGACAGGAATTCTTCCAAATCCAACAAGAGCACAGGTCAGAACCATGGTTTGTTGGTATTCAGCTAAACTAGTCAAACAAGTTCGTCTACTCAACCGTTGACAAAATTAAGCTAACAGACAGCAGACTGATTCCACGCCAAATCGGTCGGTCACCAAACTCAACTATCTTCGATTTTGATGAAACTTGGTACACGTCTTCGGTATGTTGAAAAAAAAAAATCCACTGGTGTTAAGATTATTTGGATTCAAGAGTAACTTTTGAGATGGGTGTATGTTTTTTTTCCAACATTTTACTTGAAAAATCGTAGTTCAAAAACCATTACATTTAGAGAAAAACTTTATATGGGGGAGTTGTAGAGAACTAAAAAGGCTTTGTAAAAAAAATGTACACTGAAAAAAAAAATTTTTTTTCATAAAGAAAAATCGAAAATAAATACTAAGAATCAAATATAAAAAAAAACATATTTTTATTATTTTTCAAATTTGTTTTGTGGAAATTTGAGAAAAAAGACACGTTTTGAAAAAAACTCTAGGATGGACGCTCTTATAATAAAAAGTTTTCCGAAGAACGAACTTTTGGTGCATATTTCAAATTTTGGTTATTCATTATTATAAATGAAAATTAATTATACAATATGATTTTGGAGATCATTAAAAACAATAATGATCATAATGATATATCACCTGAACGCAACCGTTTTCGAGATTTTTCGGATTTTATTTCAATAGAATGAAAAAACCTCAGAAAATTCGCTCTTTTCTTAAGTTAATCGAGATTTCCACCAGAAATGATAAATTTTCCAAGATCTTCATATTATAACGTTCACATTACTCTAATGTCCTCTTTTCTTTTGATATCAGGATGATAAGAAGACTCATTTGAAAAGAACAAGATAAATAACACTATTGTTTTAATATTGCAATCAATATATTTATAATTGTTTTATGGCTGTATCGGTCGGGCCGCTCAGAGAATGAAGGGAGCGAATTTGCTAAAGCGATGAAAGTAACAGCGAGATAGATGTCGCAGGGGCGACAAGTGTGAAATGGACAGATGATGAAATTATGCGGAGGGTCATATAGAAGAAGCATATTAATCGAACTGCTGACTATTTTGCCAAGCTCCAACGATGTTAGAGGTCGGGTGTAGTGTGTGAAAACTACACTCCGAACAGTTCGGTGATGTAGCGATGAAAGTAACACATATTGTTTAAGGTAGGTAGACAAATAGCAGCTATAACGTATGTCAGGTATATCTTCTCATAAAAAAAACAGCTAATGTACGCTGCCTGTAAACTACCAGAGATGTTTTATACCTGCATTTCCAAAGGTACCACAGCCAATATATATGCTCATACATAGTCGCATTCATCAGTAAAATCTATCTGAGTGAACTGAAAATGGAGTTTAACATGAAGAAGTGTTGTATGCCGTTTCCCACTAAACGGTGCTCAAAAAACCTTCGTAAATTAACCGAACAAAATGTCAAAAAACTGTTGGGTTTAGCTCTTTTGCAGCACTAAGACCAAAGCATTGCAAATTACTTGGCAGCACAGGTTCTCATAACATTTGTGTTTGCACCATTCATGAGAACATTAACTTGATGCTTCATGGTCTTAGAAAATATTCATTCGAGAATGATTATAAATTGTGTTTTGAAGAAATATTATGTAGCTCATCAACTAGAACTAAAAAATGTTACCTCCGTGAATGCGAACGATGTCCAGGCTTTTCAGATTTTGAGAGTAGTTTAACAGACAAATTAGAAAAACGTGGTTTAGTTGAAATATCTTTTGAGCAATGGATTTCAACTGATAGATGTAGTTTAGAGACACTTGTTAAGCCAATTGATGAATTTATTGCTTATTTTTGTGAAAAGTTGGAACAATTAGTATCCCACAATTTTGTCAAATCTCAGCAGTCTAGTTTCTTGAGAGATTATAAAAGTTGTCTTAAAGACGGCGAAGTAATAATAATTTGTGATTTTTCTGAAAATTATTCATTTGTTTTTCAAGATGCTGTTCAAAGTAGTTATTGGAGTAATGAGCAAGCCACTATTCACCCTTTTGTCATTTATTACACGGAATCTGGAATACTTAAAAATATCAGTTTCATTGTTATCTCAGAAGTGTTGAAACATGATACGATTGCGGTGCAGGTGTTTATTTCAAAACTAATAAGCTTTCTGCAAACAAAAATTAAAGTAAAGAAAGCTACGTTTATGTCTGACGGGGCAGCATCCCAATATAAAAATAGGAAGAACTTTGCAAGCCTTTGTAAGTTTAAAAAGAAATACAATATTGATGCTGAATGGCATTTTTTCGCAACATCCCACGGTAAGGGACCTTGCGATGCAATTGGTGGTACATTAAAACGAATGGCAAGATATGCAAGCCTTGCTGTACAACATGAACACCCTATAAAAAGTGCATTAGAGTTATTCGAATGGGCGAACCAAAAAAGTGATGATTGTTTAACAAAAATGTCGTTTTGTTATGTATCACATGAAGAGTATGAACAGGGGGTAGCAGAATGGAATGAAATTTACCGACAGACTAAAACGATTGCAGGTACACAAAAGTACCACTCATTCGTTCCAATTTCAGAAAACGAAGTTTTTGTAAAACTGTTTTCGAATGACGAAGAAGGCAGGATTCATAATATATATAAAAGCAATCAATAGTTTATATAATGTTTATGTAATATTATCAATGACCGATACTAATAAATGGTATATATAAATATAAATCCAACCATAATTCATTATTTTTGTCTTATAACTTTAAGTGAAGCTTTTTCAATCGACGAGCTGTTAAGAGTAAGTAAGAGGCACATACATGTGTTTTAAAAAGGCTAAAAACACAAGAGAAACAATCGTTAGCTATTGTTGTTTTAATATCACGAGTAATTTATGAAAAGGGCGTATTTTTTGAGGTTTTGAAATTTTATTGAAAGAAAATCAGAAATATCTTGAAAACGGTTGCGTTTACGTGGTTTATCATTATCATCATTATTGTTTGTAATGATCTCCGAAACCATATTGTAACATCATAATTTATTTATAAGAATGAATAACCAAAATTTGAAATATACACCAAAGTTCGCTATTTGAAAAACTTTTTTATTATAAGAGCGTCCATCCTAGAGTTTTTTTTAAAACGTGTCTTTTTTCCTCAAATTTCCATACAACAAATTAAAAAAATATTAAAAATATTTTTTTTTAGATATTTGATTTTTAGTAATTATTTTTGATTTTTCTAGATGAAAAAAAAAATTTTTTTTCTGTGTATATTTTTTTAAGAAAGGCTTTTTAGTTCCCTACAATTCCCTGATATAAAGTTTTTCTCTAAATGTAATGGTTTTTGAACTACGATTTTTCAAGTAAAATGTTGGAAAAAACACATACGCCCATCTCAAAAGTTACTCTTGAACCCAAATTATCTTAACACCAGTGGAATTTTTTTTTTCCAACGTACCGAACTCATGTGCCAAGTTTCATCCAAATCAATGATGATCGGGTATGATTTTTGGGATTTCCGGCACATTCTGGATGGAATCCCTCAGCATGAACTGCGAAACATGTGAAGAATTAAAGATAGTAGTCACAAATATTCGTTTGAACGTTTTATCAAGCTAACCGATTAGTTTAAAATTCGAACTTGTACAAGGAAATCAGTGCCTGCAAACATTTGATTAGGGAGAATCTGCTTTTGTAAACAAACACTTTTATTGGAAGATGAATACAATTCCTTCAAATTGATTATTTCAGCGGATAGAGATAAAGCTCCTCTTCCTTAAAGAGTGCCTAATTTGTATTTGTAACTTTTTGTTCAAGAGAAAATGACAACGAAAGTCATTGTTTACAAAAGCAGATTCGCCCTAATCTAACGTTGGCGCTGGAATGACAGATTTTGTGAAAGAAGCAGCTGTGGTCAACTGATCGTCGACAAAAACAGTAGGGCAAGATAGTCTTAGTCCGGGTTACCACATGCTCACATTTTCTGGATCAACAAAGAAAAGGGCCTATCACCATTTGTAAACAAACACTTCTGAGCCCTTTTTCTCGCAAGCCGTTGGCTATACACGTAAACCTACAATATCGTCGTGTAGGCCTTCATGATGATGGTTCTGGTTTGCGCGAGTGTCCTACGCTTTGCGAGAAAATAGGCTCAGAAGTGTGTGTTTACACATGTTGATAGGCCTTTTTCTATTGTTAGACCAGATTTATTAAGATTGACACAGATTTTATTCATTTTTTTCACACATTTCGCCAAAGATTTTTCATTTGGGTCTAACTGACAAACGTAAACAATGACTTCATCCGTAAATTTCTCGTGGCACAAAAGCTACCCATGTAAGCCTCTAACTCTATCGGATAGGTGAACTCTTCCGCCTCGAAATGACCGTGGTAAATTGATTGGGCGATTTTTAATGACGAGAAATTCGCGAAAAAGCCATTGTTTACGTTTGTCAGTTAGTCTCTAATGAAAAATCTTTGTCGATTTATCGGTATGTAAAGGTTACAAATTTTTACAGATAAACCAAAATTTTCAAGATTTTTGGCAATTGCTTGTCCACTCAAAAACCTCATATAAAAAATATGAGTACAGTTTTGGAGCCAACTTTTTACCAAATCTACTTTCAGTGTGCTGTTTTAGGCTCATGAAGCAACATAAAACAATTGACACTGTCAATACAGTGACAGATGATAGTTTGGAAGGCAATTTGTGTGTGCCACCAAATGATTTCTCCATACATTTTTTTAGATAATTTTTGAAGAAAATTTCATAGGATTTTTCAAGGATTATCAGACAATTCTTGAGATATTCCTTCTGACGTTTCTATAGGTATTTTTCAGGAGTTTTTAAGCATTCCTCCAGGGATTTTATCAGAAGTTTCTTTTAGCATTGCATCGGCAGTTTTTCAAAACTTTTTTATGATGAAATTTTTGGAGGAATCCCTAATCTTGTGAAGTTTTGTGATTTGAATCCCTGGAGGACACCTGAAAGAACTACACAAAAACTAAGCGGTTATGCTTGAAGTTGTTCTTGTGGAAAATCCTGATTTGATGTAGCAATCAAAGACGAAGTTTTTGCATGCAGTCTATAATCTCATATATTTAATTCTTAACTATAAAAAATCCGCAATGGGTATTTGTAGACTTATTTGTCAAATTTTGTCGAGGATATTTGCAACTATTCTCACAGTTAGTTCTCCAAAAGTAACTTCGAAAAATTCTTCAAATATTCTGCTGGTTAAGTGTTTGTTTCAAAGTTCCGCAAGAGAATTACTCCACAAATTTCCTCAGAATTTAATGCAGATATCTGCAAAAATACTGTTCTCCCAATTTAGAAGTATTTTAATGCAATCGTGCAGTGGAATTTGGTGAAGTTAGAATAATGTTCTCGATAGTTTTTTTTTTTTGTTATTCGGAGCATCTTCAATAACATCTTGCAGTTCGAGAACCTACACATATTTTGCGCAATTGGTAAACAGCTCCTGATCGATGACACCGATTAGAAAAAAGGTTTGTGGGCTGTGGATTAGATGCAGCTTTGATTTTGACTGATCCGTCAAAAAGCTGCTGAAACCTGCCGGTCCTAATTTGATAATTGTCAACAGTACTTGCCCTCTTTGGCTCATTGTGCAAGCCACGCATGCGAGAGCCTGCCATTGGACCTATAACGGTTGAGGTGAGATATCTACAGTTACTTGTCCTGCTGCCCCAAACTATCCAAGGAATTCCATGTGATTCAAACTATCTTGGAATTGTAGCCTTGGAAAGTTCTGCATCCATATGCCATTGAATGGCTATAGTTGAAGTCAGTTGTATAATGGAATTTGGAACGGTTTCGGAGCTCGTGTTGTTGTTCTCCACTTAGTAAGCTACGTATTTCCCCGTATCAAGAAAGCGAATAGTATCTTCCAGTCAGGGGGTCCAGGATTTCTGAACATGTGCAATCAGCTGTCTTGCTGATGGTTATCTTTGCAAATTTTTGCGAGGATAATTACCTAAAACACCTGACGGGTTGGGGAGTTTCAGATTTCAAAAAACATCTTCGTTAGAAATCGGAAAGATATATCGGGTGGCTGCAAAACGCTTGATCCGAAACTCTCGATGTTACTGTCGTAATCGGACCGAAGTTTCCAGCTTCAGTCACAGTAACTCGAAACTGACACGATACTGCATGCTGCCACAACTGCACACAAAAAAGAAATATTGTTTTATTAAAAGTTTGGCGCTTTATATCTGAAAAGTGTTTATTTTTCATTAAATTAAAAGTAAAATTATCTACGATGAAAGTAATGAGTTCGATTTGAAAGTGTATTTTTTCGGTTCTGTGTATAAATTTAAAAGTGTTTTCTTTCACCACGAAAATTGTAAAACTGTTAAATTTACCAACACAAGGCAAGCCGTCTTCATTTGTAATTTTTCTCTATCGTTTTCCGCGTTCGCGTCTACTGCGTTGTTCGGTAGATCTTTGCTCCCGCCGGTTTCTATACGAGTGTTGTGACATTGTTCGTGTTTTGTAAAACATATTTTACTTTTTGGCAGTGACTTGTTTGTGTGGCATTTTATTGTGGGTGATGTTATGGAAATAATAAAAAACATTCTGAAGAAAAATTTCCCGAAAAAATAACCGTACTTTGAATAGGGTCCCGGACTCGGTCCCGGAGCCTGAATCCGATCCAAACCCTAAGTTGATTCATTGACAATAAAGATTTATTTTCAAAACGAGAAAAATGTTTTATTTATTATATTTGACTTTTAAATCAACTGATTTCCAAACAAAAAGCTTTCTCTTTGAAAGTTATAAAGATTGATCTGAAGAAAAAATCTTTTTATAGAAAAAAATATTTTTATTCCAATTAAAACAGCATACTTTTATTTTAAATGCACGACACTTTCTGGTTGAAAGTTCAATTTGGTATTAAAATAACTTGTTTTCATTTTAAACGATGCCACGGTTTCGATTTGACAGTTCTACAATTTGTTTTGAAAATTGCAACTTTTAAATGTACAGAGGAGCAAATTTTTGAATTGACGGTTTGAAGGTTTTTGTTTTGAAAGCAAACCGCTTTCTACGAAAAAGAACCAACGCAACTTTTCAATTTTGGCAATGTTTTTTTTAATATTAATAATCATTATTCTTTGTGTGTGCTGCTACTGTTGGTTCGTCCGCTACCGCCTATGACTCGTCCGTTGTGTCCAAAATCCGTCACAAGAAAGTCTCAACGAGTGCAAGCAGGTTTTATTTATACCATACGTGAATTCTTGTTTACACTGCATTGCTAGAGCAACCAATGGGAGAGAGCTTCTTCTGCATTAGTGTTCTATAACGCTCATCTATTTTAACTCAAATTATGTGTAGTATAAGCATTAATTGCGCATCTTTCGAAACGCAATGTTATGGAACATTTTAATTATTATAGCTCCATACCAACTCTACAGTGTGTTTCACAATAGGTGTCTCAATTTTTCAGTATTGGTTTATAGGTGACGAACTAGCCCAGGAGGTCAAAAGTCACCATAATAAAGAAAGAAAAAAAAAGTCTTGGTTTATTTCTGCTGGGTAATTTTAACAGTGGAATTGATTGTATCCGTTTTGAGTGTAGTTTTTGACAGCTTTTCGCTGGAGATGATAAGCAATTCCGTTTGTTTATATTTATCAGCTACCATGGTAGCCATACGGGAGCAAGTTTTAAGATTACATTTGCAAAAGCTTAGACCGTGTCAGATATTCAACAGCCTTAAGCAGTTCGGAGTGAGTAAGCGTTTTGTTTTTCGTATCTTGAAACGGTTCAAGGTAGCACGAAAATGTCCATATTCAACAAAGAGAGATAACGGACGAACTGCACAGAACGAAGAAAAAGATCAAATGTGTGGGAGAGCGAATAAGACGAAATCTGGCCGTATCTGGCCGTAAATTTAGCAAACAATTTCAAATGTCCCCTGCTTCAGTGAACAGGCTCTTATACATGATCTGGAATCAAGCCGTACAAGAAACAAAGGGTTCACAGGGTTGACGGAGCGTCAAAAGCAAGTCAGGGTCCAAAGAAGCAGAAATCTTCTTTCGGTGACTTCAAAATTTTGTTTTCGGATGAAAAGCTTTTCCTCCTTCAGGACAGTCATAATCAACAAAATGATCGAAACTAGCTGTAGAACGCTATCAGAATGAATCGAAAATCATGGTTCGTTTCACGAAATTGAAAACTTCGTCTTCTTTTCATAGAACCTAACGTAAAAATCAACACTGAATATTACATCGAACAGGTTTTGAAGAACTATCTGCTTCAACGCTGTATGGGAATACACAATATTGATTCCAACATGACTCAGTTCCAGCTAATGTAGGCAAAGAAGATGATGGGAATGGGTTCACAAAGACTGCGATGGGTTTACAAAGCGTTTGCACGCAAAGTTATCAAAGCAAAAGTTCTAGAGATTCGAATTGAATTAATATGGTTTATTTCTATAACATGTATCTTTCAAATTAAAAATCAAATCATGGATTTAGTTGATTTATTTTGCTGTAATTCCATTTTTGTTTTAGTTACCTATTTTGACACACCTGTATCTACCACCAGATACCAGGAAGGAGACTTTTTTACTCGATCTGCTGTGCTTTCTATACCTAATTGATTGAACAGATCCATGAGCGCTTTGATCTAAACGAGACAGTTCTGACTTCTGCATCAGTCGTTGACCTCAAGAGCTGCACACTCTGCAGGAGTTCAAATCAGATTATCAGCAAATATCCGAACTTCTTTGCAGCGGTGAGGAACTGACCATTGAAAATAATTTCGTGAGCGTGAAGACGGTAATTATTTGCAAGGACATCAAGGTGGAAGAACCGGAAGAGTTGTAAATGCATGTTAGAGAAACTGCATGTATTTCTATAACGAGCAGATGGAAAGGTGGCTTTTCACTCGCTAAGAAAGTTCATTGCGAACGTTATACTCAATTCCGCATGCTTCTCGCACACATAATAAGGTCTGTATCCGCAATAATCCGGACACTCTCAAAACATGAATAAAAGCATAAACTTCGCATTATATTTCCATCGTAGCTGTTTATTCCAGATTCATGGGATGTGTTTTAACAATTCTCGAAGGCAAAACATGAGTTATTCGGTATTTAATAATATTTTCGAACTTTGCGCTTAACTCCGTCCATTAGGAGTTTGTACAGACTGTTCAGAAATCGAGAACCCGTCTTTGTCCAAATTTTCTGTAAGTGTTTAATGTCTTTGATTCCTTCCTTCTTTTCAGAAAGCTTCCGCTTCATCTGAGCCCCAATATCTCTCGATTAGTCGTAGCTCTGGGCAATTTGGCGGGTTTGGAGGTTTTTGGTACAATGTTCACTTGATTTGCCTCATCACAGTTTTAGCATAGTGGCATGATGCCAAATTGGGCCAGAACAAAGGTTTTTCTTTGTGACTTTTGATGAAGGGCAATCGCGTTCTGCAGACACTCTTTCTGATAGATCTCCTTGTTGGATTCAGTCTAGTGACGAAAGATTTACTTTTTTTGCCACACGTGCAAATTGCTTTTGCCACACAAGGTATTTTTGGGAAATTTCGATGCCTTTCTTTCGGGGATCTGAAAATGCTCAGCTGGTAGCATTTCTGGCCATAGCAGAATAAAAAAATAAGCCCTGGAAGCTGCTTGACATCCTCCAGGATGCGGTAGGTGTAGTAGTTTGGATGGCAATTTTCGATAATAATAGTAGCTAGTTATAGGTGCCTAAATACTAGAAGCTATTTTTTGAAATCCATGATGTACATTATATTTTGAGTAAATTTTTCAAGTGAGCATGTGCATATAACTCTGTAAGAAGCGTATTTACATAGAAGCGTGAGGCAAAAGAAACGTCGTAGGTGCGAACGCGCAAAAACGATTCGTGTCTTCAGTCATCTGATCGAATTTTCGCAGGAGCATAAGTTGAAAGCCAGGCTTAATGGCAGTCGCAGGGACGATTGATCGAGGCTGCAAAACCTTGATCAGGTCAAATACGACAATGGCAACAGTCGGTGCGTAAAATGTGAAAATTAAGATTTTCGTGAGCAGCAGTATTAGTGTGAACAGAGTTGATGGTGTTAATCAAACGAACAAACTTCGAATGGAAATCGAGAAAGAAATAGTTCG
>JASCZW010018936.1:0-14585 GCA_034211315.2 Aedes japonicus | reverse complement strand
CAGTTAATCTTATTTCCCAATATGAGAGATGTTGTATTATGAACAGACTTTAATGGATTCACATAAGGTATTGATTTCGCCATCAGGAAACAGAAATTGTTGTTACCGTAGTCTTCTATGTTTTCGGATTTTCAAAAATTCGGTGCATATTATTATGTATTAATTTTTTTAGGATTTAAAGATTTAGGCTAAATCACATCATTCCAACATTTGTTACCAAGAAAACCTGTGACATCTAATATTATTGAGAACTCTCATAACACAGAGTTTTATTTTAGAACATTACATGAGTTATGAACCGTTCGCTGTTACTTTGCATACTTATATCGAATATTGATTGTACTTCCAGTTTTTAGCGTCGGATAAAACAGAAACTGTATAACGATTCAAAAATCAAAACTGTAAACTAAACAATTTTGTTAATTGTCTACTTCTTTGGGGTTTATGATGTCGGTTTTTAGCTCTTAAAGTGCTGCTATATTCTATAACATACGATGAATATTTCCATAATAAAATCATTAAGAAAATGACGAAGTCGAGGACAGAGAAAATTAGGTTGGTAATAATTCTCGCCAAACGATTCAAATATTCTAATTCTGTTACCTCAAGTTACATAAACTGGTAATTGAATTTGATGATCTTTCCATTAAACAAACTTCAAAACTTAAGAATATTTTCAAAAAAAAAAATCATAATTCCCGAACATCATTCATCCGCAACCGAAACAAGAGCTCCCTCAAAACTGAAACAATAACACCCAAATCAGCCAATTCAAACACCTCCCGATGCTATTAAAACCCGAACTATTTAGGCTCACTCTGTGCTGCTCTCTTTCTCGCCGGATGCCTCGAAATGAACCCGATCAAAAACAAACCCAGCCAAACACAAGACACACATACGCGCTATGCTCTTTTGCCGCTCAACGTTTGAACCACATACAGTTTCGTTGCTTTTTCATCAAATCAGGGAATCTCCACTTTTTTTTTCCTTCGCTACGATACACTTCTCCGTCGTTTTTTTTTCGGCCAAAACTGTCAAAAACTGTAAATCAGCACCGTTTTCTTCTGTTCCTTTAAAAACAGTTCTTCACTGGAGCGCCACTTCGATCGTCTAGTTGCTTCTTTGCTTTGGCCTGCTTCGCTTAGCTGCACACCGCGACTGGCCGCGATTGTAATAATTTATGTATTCACTTTTGATTTTCTACACTTTCAGCGCTAGATCGACGATAGAACACACGTTGAAACCGAGATTCTGCAACGATGGTCGGAACACAGACACCGGAGAAAAGGATGCTTTGCTGCAAGACTAATAGGCACTGAATAATCACTCCGACTAGTTCCAACCGAGTCAATCCCGTAGTCTGCTGAGCTAGAAATCCGCGCTGCTGCTGCTGGCATGGACAAGTTTTCCTGGTCCAGTGCCGTAACGATAATTCTTGTCAGTGTGCCAAGCAGGTTTTCTTGCACATGCAACTAGATAAGTAGCATAGAGCATGAAGAAAAATCGAATGTAGGTGAAGTGCCAGCACAATCTATAAATTGCAGCAGCTGCGTCGGCCTTACTTTCCTCGAAAGATGCGTCGTCGTCGTCGATTCAATCTGCGCTACTTTTAGCCAATCAGGTTTGTCTTCTTTCACTAACGTTGTGTTTACATCATCTCGGAACGTTAACAGTGACACTGAGCCTGAAGGTCGGGATCCACTGGCGGCTTCCTTATGGGAAAGCAAACTCCCTTTCGCGGCGGAAACGACTCAAATTGGGGCAGCGTAACATTGTTTCCAAATTCGGTACATCTTCACGGCGCGAGCATAACCTTCGTACTAAAGCCCGCCACTCCATTACGGTAGGTTAAGTTTTGGAGTGGTGGTAAGCAACTCCACGAGGAGCCCAATCGTTTCCACTGCTCTGAACGTACATAAATCGACGTTGGGGCTGAGAGCTGGGTAGCGTGAGAGACATGGCTTGGAAGAAATGCGCAAAATATGCTCACACCATCGATCGGAATGGGTTTTGGCCCGGAGGTCTTAGGAAGCTCCGCAAACAAAACAAAAACGCGTTTTTTATTATTATCATATCTTTTGCTGTGCACTTTCTTCGCTTCTAGTTGCGCTGCTTCTTGAAGAGCGATGGTTGGGTAGGGGTTTCCAGCGGTTGAAGAGTGAAAAGTATTGGTAACGTTTTTTTTTATTGTGGCTGAGAAGTTGAAAAAATAAGAGGGAATATGATGGGAAACAAAAGTTTTTCAATAAGACAATTTTTCAAAGACAATTCTGTCGATGAGTTCATAAATGTTACCCGAGAGAAATCTTGTTAAGGTGAAGGTTCTAGAATACGAAAAATGGCCACCATCTTGGTTTGTTTGCGTTCGCACATCCGAAATTTAGATGGCACAAGATTTAGAAGCTTTGATTTGATTTAATATGCCGAACTTTAATGACTGCAGAAAATTCGAATTCTTTTAAAGCTTTGCATTCGACATATTTGTAGTCTTTCGTATGAGTGCCAAAATTCGAAGTAGCAAAGCAGATCAGCTATAGCAGCGATCGTTTTTAAGTTCACTTTAATGGGGTAGAATTCGTCAAAAGTCTGAAAAAATAAGTTTTATAGGGGGGACAATTGATGAAGGTAGATTGTTGATGGAGAAATTGATGAAGGTAGATTGTTATTCCAAATGATTTCGTTGGACCCCTGAATTTGTTTTGTTGATGGTCAATCGAAGTGGAACCATCGACAATGCAAAGATATGAGAGTCACTGTATTCTTCAATAGCACCTTCCTCAGTATCATCCTTATGAACAAATGGTTCCTTATGATGAGCATGATTCGAACTCCCAACGCATTCCCATTTCAGCATCAAGTGAATGTCGTCATTTGAAGAATAATAAATCCTTGAGTTAAGGCCCAAGCTTTCTCACAGTCGCTGAATAGTCTGATCAATCAAGTTCTGTATTGAAGCCCAAACAACAAATTGTTGATATGGATACGTGTAAACAATCAATTATGTATTAGTATACTATTAACCAAATTAAAGTAATATTACCATTGGGATAACAATTAGACTTGGCATCTCTCTCATGATTATACGCTGGATACATTTCAATGCCTTTATGTAATGTCATCATGCAAATGTTCGTCTATTGAGCCTTGGAAAAATTCGTTCTGGAATAGAAAAAGCAAATGCTTCATCTGGTGTTAACAAACTATCTCAAGGGTCAGGATCGTTATACGTTGTATCCATATTCTTTATGGAGGTTGGATCTGATGCAATATTCTTAACTTATGTTCCTGCCTTCCGTTAACCTCCAGAATAAAGGCTTGAACCAGCAGCCATAGCCCAGTTTTTGAGGAGAATATTATTGTGTGAGATTACGTACTTAAACTTTCTTTGTTTTTCTTCCGGAATAAAAAACGAATTCGAAGGACGTTTTACCCTGAATGTAAGGGTCAACTATTACTTGATTTTGAATGGGGACTGAGATAACCATATTTCCTACACCGTCACTGAACAGAATTAGTGTTATTACACAGAGAACCGCATAAGGTATGTATCCACAACTCTCCGACACCTCAAAACATGAATAAAACATAAATTTCGTATTATATTTCCGTCGTAGTTTATTTCAGATTATGATGTGTTTCAACAATTCGTGAAGACAAAACATAGTTATTCGGTATTTGCATAAAATTTTCGAACTTTGCGCTTAACTCCGTCCATTAGGGTTTGTACAGACTCTTCAGAAATCGTAGAAGCCGTCTTTGTCCAAATTTGCTGGAAGTGTTTGATGTCTTTGATTTCTTGCTTCTTTCCAGAAAGCTTTCGCTTCATCAGAGCCCAATATCTCTCGATTGGTCGTAGCTCTGGGCAATTTGGCGGGTTTGAGGTTTTTGGTACAATGTTCACTTGATTTGCTTGGTACCACTCCATCACAGTTTTAGCATAGTGGCATGATGCCAAATCGGGCCAGAACAAAGGTTTTTCTTTGTGACTTTTGATGAAGGGTAGCAATCGCTTCTGCAGACACTCTTTCTGATAGATCTCCTTGTTGATTGTGCCTGTAGTGACGAAAGATTTACTCTTTTTGCCACACGTGCAAATTGCTTGCCACACAAGGTATTTTTTGGGAAATTTCGATGCCTTCTTCGTTCTGAAATGCTCAGCTGTAGCATTTCTGGCCATAGCAGAATATAAAGCCAGCCCTGGAAGCTGCTTGAAATCCTCCAGGACATAAGTTTCATCGTCCATAACAACGCATGAAAACTTCGTCAAATATTCGCAGTACAAACGTCGAGCCCGTGATTTTGCTGCCAAGTTCTGTTTGTCGTTGCGATTTGCAACTGTTTTTACTTTATACGACTTAAGTCTCGAAACGTTGTTTTGATTTTTGGACAAAACCAGGTGACATCCCTATTTTACGAGCCACCGTTCGAATGGAGAAGATTGGGGTTTTCGTTAATATCCTTTTCACCTTTCGGTCCATGACAGGATCAGCGCGTCCAATGTTTTTGTCACTTCGGTTTCTCTCCACCGTCAAACGTTTCGAAAATGATTTGAGCACATCGTGAACAGCGGATTTAGGCAAATCCAATGTTTTTGCAAGGTCCCGCATTGACAAGTCAGGATTTGCCGTACGCCCGTACAAAATTCGCTCGCGCACTTGTTTTTCTTTCGTCGCCATCTTGAATACTAAACATGAAATGTAAACATCAATCATAGTCTTTTTCATCATAGACTCTCAGCTATCCCACAGTGAAATTTTTCATTCCTACGTGCAATATTTCAAAAGTTACAATGATTTGAAGGTGTCCTGATTAATGTGGATACAGATTTTAAATAGATTTACAACCAAAAGCACCATCCAGAGGATCAGCGTACGCAAAAGCCATCGTTCTTATCGGGCCAGCAATCAGCCAAACCGGACACTGACCAACCCAACCGAATAAGTTATATAGAGCGGTTAGTTATACCCATGAGGTACCCAGGTTGTAAATGGTGTTCCAATTATAAAATAAAATTGCATCACGGAGAAAACGCTGTGGACCGATCCTTTTCAAACTTTCAGACGATAAAATATAACTCATTAGTAAGCTTTTCGCATATATACACTTAACTCCACTCATTAGGTTCTGTACAACATCTGGCTGCAGCTTCTTCTGTACGGAAACCCACACTTCTTCATATCTTCCTCAGATTTGACCTCCTTGGGATGCTTCCGTAAAACCTGCTTCATAAAAGCCCAATATTTTTCGATGGTCCTTATTGCTGGTACTTCGAGGGGTTCATGTCCTTGTATATGAAAGTGACCCCGTTGGCTTCGTACTGTTCCAGGACAACATTTGAATAGTGGCACGAAGCTAGATCCACCCAGAAGATCGTAGGGCCCTCGTGTTGCTTCAACAAAGGAAGCAGACGCTTTTGTTAACACTCCCGAGGCTATCCCCATTTACAGTCCCGGTAGTCACGAACGGCGCATCCCGTTTGCCACATGAGCAGATCGCTTGGCAAATCATGTATTTGTTGCCTTACTTCCTCCGGTACACCAAACGTGTGCTGGGTGGTGAAAAACAGTAGCCCCAGAAGCTGCCAAAAGTCCACCTTGACATAAGTCTCATCATCCATGATGAGACAATGAAGCTTCACCAGCATCTAAGTGTACATTTTCCGGGCCCGCGACTTTCCCACAGTATTTTGCCATTCATCAGGATTTGCTGCCTTCAACACTTTGTACGTATACCGTCCCTCCTGAACCTTGGCTCTCTGAACAAAAGACTTGGACAGATTCAACTTTTTGGCCACATACCTGACCAAAGCATTGGGATTCCTCTTAAATGCTTTCACAAGACGCAGAGTTTCGTAGTCATGTTTAATCACCCGACTCACTGTTGACTACACGATTCCAAATTGTTTTCCGATATACCGATGATAGAGTTGAAGAATTTCCAGGTACTTGCGCAAAACCAATTCGCGACGTTGCTTTTTGGGTGACGTCGTTTTTTCCAATTTTTGAAAAATTGACAGCGATAAAAAAAAGCACTCCAAAATACTTTTAGCATTAGCATTAGCATTGACGTTTGCACACCTCGTGGATGGAGCTACTATGAGGAATAATTCGTTGAAGACATTGCATGCCACCATTAAACGGAACCAGTCACTGATACGTTTCTTCACGCAATCTCCACGAAGAGACTTCTCGATTGCGCACCTGGCCACGTCCATGCAACCATTGTAGATAGGGAGGATTTGGTATTTACCTTCACAAAACACGGGGAGCCCACGAAGCCTTCAGTAGATATCAAAGGAAAAGGGAAATAAACAGTCGGAATGAATAGTTAAACAGAATTCCCTGTTTGGTGTACAGAACAAAAATTTATTTATATGTTCGTTGGGAGCATCGAGTCAAAGAAGGTTAAGTGATGCTCAATTTTTTCTCCAAACGGTTGAGACTTAAGCATTAACCTTAGTCCTAGCCCTATACGGCCTATGATTATAGCGCCATTACTCGCTCTATGAAATGAGAAAAATATCTAAGAACGGGTGTCGAAAGAGAACTTATCAGATTTCTTGGACTGCAGAAACATTGCATTACCTTAACATATTGCTAATTCACGTTTTTTCTCTATATTTGAGAAATTTCGCGACGTAAAGTGCTCTGTACATTTGATCGATTAAATTTGTGAAACCTTGAAGAATTTTCACAAATTCTAGCTGGTTCAGGAAATTACCAACATTTCAAGATAGGAGACTTTCATGGTGTGAGTTCGACACAAACCATCCATCACAATGAATAGCAATAACTTGTTTATGTTTAAAATCGCTTTTTAGAAGTTTCTTTAACTGATTTAGGACAAAAATGGTACTTGGAATGAACATAGTGACTGAATAAAGGGAATTAGTTTTAGAGTTTTCTAAATTATTGTTCAAGGATGGCCTCTCAAAATAATTTGTTAGGAACGATGAGGAATATAGTCCAACCTCAATTGATAAAAATACAAGTTGTTGTGTTTCGTGATACAGATATTTGATAGGTGGTCTTATTTGCGTTGCAATGCCTTACGTTAGTAATTAAATAATCCGTAGATTGCACACTGGAAGCTGATATGAGACTTACTACCACCATTCTTATTTCTTTTACTTATGAAAAGCTATTTGGGAAGTAATAACTGCCCAACCAGGATTCAGAGTAAAATAAGCACTGAAAAAATATTTTGCCCACTACGCTTAGGCAAATTGAAAAAAAATCAACTTTCAATTTTGGTTTAACAGACATGTTGGAAAAACAGAAACGCCCAGGAAACTTCTTTCGGCACCTCAAAACATGATTAACCTCCTGTTTCATAACGATTCAAAATAAGACATTGGCCAAATATTGCGAGAAAGCAAGACATCTTTTTGAATAAAAATATGTTAGCTGACTGGCCAATGACTGATCATCAAATAGAAATCTATAAGTAATAATATGACTGAGACGAACAAATGTGTGAAATAGGCGGTGCATGCTAAAAATAAACCCAACAGCGGGAGATAATTTCTCACCCTTGTTAGGCAGTATTGGGAGAGGAACAAATCGCCAGAACCAGAAAAAAGCAATAGGTAGTATAAGAGCCCGATCGGTTGCATAAGATTTGACCAGTCAAGGGGATTTCCTCCCCCTTTCCTACCCTGCATTGGGTAGTATGGTAAAGGGTTATGTGCCAGATTCGAATACTACCGTTCAATGCCCTCCGCTCGTTTTCAAACTTGTATGTTTCAATTTCAAAGCCTGCCATTGCCCTATACAGAACTATCAAGACACTTACACAATACACCCATGTCTATTCGTTCTAGCAATAAATTACCGTCCACACATACCGTTTGTCAGAAGCAGATAATTTCGTCTCCATGCGATGCGCTAGGCATGGAGAAGAAATTATCTGCTTCTGACAAACTTCATCAAATAGAAAGCGCCCCAAAAAAAATTTTGATTATGTGGGCGATTTCTTCCATTTTGATTTTTTCTCTTGGAAATTTCACCGAATAATGAAACATTTGATCAGAAATTGCATCTTTACACCAAAGTACATCATCTTCTCACACGTCCAGAGTGACTAATCACTGCGGATATTCTGGAAGCATCAACCAAGTAGTTTTGAAGACATGGAGTTCAAATTAGACCGGAATAAAACAGTAAGATCATCGGTAAATAGGTGGATACGGATATAATACTTTGCTGAAGCAATGGACCATCATCGGGGAAGCAACATTGTTACTCTTACAGGCAATAGTCACAAACACTAATGGGACTCGGATTCATCTAAAAGTTCAATGCACTTTTTAAAATCACACTGCTCTGGCCCATCGTACACGCCAGTAAATTAATTCATTTTCCAACAGACACTTCCGGAAGAAGTGCAAAATAGCAAACAATTTTCTGACAAAACAGCAACCGATCGTCTCATGACACATCAATTTATACTCAGTAACAAGAGAACTGAATTTCTTCACTAAAACTACCGATTATCATATTTGAAAAAAAAAAATGCCATCGAGAAATCAAACTTGACGTTCTTCCACACGCAAAGCCTACCTCGATCTTTTCTTAAAAAAAACTCTAAAATACTTCTACCCAAATTTTCTAGAGAATAAACCCAATTGATAATTTTCTACAGCGTTTTTCCATGATGAACCTTGATATGGGACCTTTATATGTACTAATGGACGGCGAAACGTATGCAAAGACGCTTGTTTAATTGCTCAATATGCACCCCAAAATTGGGGTAAGACGCACCACTATACTGGGACACGATGCACCACATTATTGGGCATGCACACCTTGTAAAAAGTAAAAACATATATAAAGGTACTCATTAGAGGTGTAAAGTTGAAACATATCGCTACGTCCTCTTAGCTCTGTTAGTCAAGCAGCCTATGGGTATAGAATAAAGAAGTAGCGGCAATTGTTTTGATATGTTGCCAACACCACATTATATAAACGCTTGGAAAAAGGACCCAAAGGAGCAGTTAAGTGTGGGAAGCACGTTGGGTATAGTTGTGTTTATCTACCATTGGGTTCAAATTACTTACTTTTGGGTAGAATTTTACTAGAAGTAAGTTATTTATGCCCAACGTTGGCTTCATACACTTAACCGCTCCACTGGGTATTTTTCTCTAAGCGTGTAGACGATACATAACGCGTATACGTTCTGCCCCAGTTTTAGTTTTGCATAATTTTGTCTAAACACTCTGAAAATACGTGGAATTATAGTGAAGTTTTAATACTATCTTGAAGTTTTGAAGTGTACAATATATGTGAAGTGAATTTATTATAAGCCATGGATATAAACGCGTGTTAAAAGCTTATTTGATTAACTCTATTATTTACATGTGAGGTACAGTCGGGAAAATTTCTTCAATTCTGATGATAATTTGGTGTATTTAGTGCCATGTTGTTCACAAAATTCTCAGATATGCTGTTTTATTTGAAAATTGATAAAGTTTCACTCCGTTAAAGCTATAGCTTTGTAGATTTCAGCATATTTATTGAGTGTGTCATTCTACCCCACCAGTGCGTTTTGTACTGTTCTCCCCTATAAATTCGATTTTTCTTATAAGTTCGCTATATATTTTTGATTTGGCAACCACTTTGCGGCTGCAGACAAAAAAAAATCGAATTCTTATAACAAATGAGTCTATAAATTCGAATCTCTACAAGGAAGAGAAGCTCACAACCAACCGAATTACGCTCAATTTTTTCCCAATCGAGGAATCGGTGCCAACAAATCATTAGGTCGAAACTGCTTCTATAAGTGCATTCGCTCGATAAGGCCTGAAACATCGTCAACAATTTTATCTCGTGTGTGCGCGCCATTCCATATCAAGTGACCGGAGAAATGCATCGACCCTCCTCGATTCGAACCAAAATTGGCTGATATACTTGTTCTAGGCTATTAAAAATAAATCCAAAGTTTTAGACCAATCGGTAAACCCCTCAGCCCATGGGCTGCCCCCATTTTTTTTGAGATTTTTGAAAAGTCAATATATTGTTTATTGAATACCTCGATTAATAAAAGAGCTACAAACAATGTTAAATACTTTTCTTAAAGGAAATTAAATTTGCATTCAAAAATTTTTTTTTTATATTTTTTACAGTGTTGCCAACATTGTTATTTTTGTGGTTGAAATATTAAATTGCGTTTTTCTGAAAATGCCCTCATTTTTTCAATTTTAATGGCTCCAATGTGTTTAGCAGGCTTTTTTTACATAAGAAACACATATCGAGACAAAACAATTTGCTCCGTCATGGAGATATTGATTTTTAAACATTTCATGTTTTATATTCAATGCAATAGTGTTCAAAAATAGTGTTAACATATTCAAAGTGTTTTCTGAAAATGGGTCTAATAACAATCACAACAGGTGATTGTGCTAGCAATTATTTATTGCCACATTCCAATTCGAGAAAAATCTTCAGTGTTGCCATCTTACGTTTTATGTGTGATTATTTTTCAAAACAGATATTCATGCTAGGATTCATTTTTTTGTCAATCGAATCATCAAGCTATCTATCTATCTTTCTAAAAAAATAAAAATGACATGGAACGGTATGTCACGATTTAACTCAAGAACAGGTTTACAGATTTCCTATTTTTTTTAATCTGTTCTTCTTTGGCTGCATCGGGTTAAAAAAACGTACGAACTTACGGTACGAGGTTTGCCGGGTCAGCTAGTTACAAATAAAAGTGCAATTTTATATTTCACATCTAATTAACAAATTCCACTAAAATAAAATATATATATATATATATATATATATATATATATATATATATATATATATATCAAATTTATTTCATTCTGCGTTTTACTTTTGCAGTACGTGTTGAATTTTTAGGGTTTTTTCAAAATCAGATCAAAACTGGTACCCGTTTCTGAGCTGGAAATACTCTTCATAAAAACAGTGGCATCGAGCATTAGCAAATCTGACTGCCAAATGTTTTTTTTTTGCTTCTTGCACTGCTGTGATGCCACAAACTTCACATTCAAGTTGCAATTACAGCGTGCCCAATCATCATCATTTGAAGTTTGTATGGTAGTTCCTTGAAGACTAGCTCTCGTCGCCAATCGCTTTAGAGTTCCACCTAATCCATTGCTTGGACCTTTACCGTATGTCGTTGCAAGTGCCATTCAGCTGGAACGCCAAAGTGTTCTCGATGGTTACTGTACCATTCAAGATGTTAAACCTGTTTTTGTACTGTGAACCCGCACCGTCATAGAACTAATAAATTTTTGTCAGCTTAGTCAACTGAGATTTAAGGAATTCTATGTATTTCTTCTGGAAAGCGTAAAAGGTTGCTGTGTTGTGATCCAAGGTATCCGAAATGATAACAAAATTCAATGGAACAATATTTCCTTGCTGCGAGAAATAGGCAGCAAATGGGTGAACGGTTGCTTGAGAATTGTTGTAGTGGACCCCTTGTACACTTTCCCGAAAAGCAAATTAAAAGTTTGCGTTAGTGTTAGCGTCAATAAAATACTCTTTGTAGATTTAATATTAATGTAAATCATTTTATATTTGAAAATCTGAATCAGACTTCTTTAGATCTACTGCTGGGAGTGAACATTATTTCAAGTTTGCAAATGTTTTAAAAGCATGATTGTCACTATCCTTAGTCACATCTATCTTTACAGTAGTTGGAAAGAGGAGGAGGAAATGTTCATGTAATACCTGAAAAATAAATGAAAAGTTTACCAAAAAGTCGGCCACAACCAGAACTTCTCCGTCGGTCAAGTTGTCCCGAGTGAAATGTTAGAACTCTCCCTGTTTCGCTGCAATATAGTCATGCTTCCTAACAAATGCGGCTTCTTCACTCTGGTGGGCGCAGAGTGTTTCGCTAAGGTTCGCCAGCACTAATCGTTTCTGCTTGAGGATACGAGATGTTCCCTCTCGAACCCTTTTACACTCCTTCTTACCAGCCAGTACTTTACTCACGACTGCCTCACGCAGGGCTACCATTAGATTTTGAAAAATATCTGGCACGTCACAAATAAAAAATCTGGCAAAATCTGGCAATACACGGAAGTGTAAAAATTTGAACTAGCAATTGAAAAGGGTCAAAGAGGTTTTACAAATGTTGATACGCCCTTTACAAATGTTATCCCAAAATGAGTCATTTTTTTGACTCGTATGCTCGCATTCTTTAGTAACAGTCAAGCGTGGAATTACTTTATTTGACCAATGCCAAATATTTGACGGACTACCCATTAGTAGAAAATTGCTACAAATCGTTTTCAGTGGACGAGGACTGCTGTCACGCTGATCACTTAACGCTTAGTGGAGTAGGATTGAATGACGCTTTTTTTAATCTGTTCTAATTTCAAAAAGTCTGGCATAATGCAGGGTTTTTCTTTTTGTCTTTTTGCCGATTAAAAGTCTGGCAGTGCCAGATAAATCTGGCATAATGGCATCCCTGGCCTCACGGTAAAACGCTATTACTTTCTGCACTATGTCTTATGAAACACGATGGCCTTTCTTGGGGTTAGAGGAACAGATAATTCCTTTCTCTTTAATGCACTTTTTCGTGGTTCGCACTAACCTCTCACAGCACCGAAATTCTTCTAGTAGGCCACCAAAATTAGTAGACCATGTAAAACTGCTATTTTTTTTTTATTTAAGCGGTGCTCTTTTGTTAGATCCGCCTTGATGAAATATAACAGATTATATAAGAGTGGTAGAATAAACAAATTTTTAAGACATGAAATGTTTATCTCCATGACGGAGAAAATTGTTTTGTCTCGATATGTGTTTCTTATGTAAAAAAGTCTGCTAAACACAGTGGAGCCATAAAAATTGAAAAAAAAGTGGGGGCATTTTCAGAAAAACGCAATTCAATATTTCAACCACAAAAATAACAATGTTGGCAAAGCTGTAAAAAATATAAAAAATATTTTTTTAGTAGCAAATTCAATTTCCTTCAAGAAAAGTATTTAACATTGTTTGTAGCTCTTTTATTAATCGAGATATTCAATAAACAATATATTGACTTTTCAAAAATCTCTAAAAAAATGGGGGCAGCCCATGGGCCGAGGGGTTTACCGATTGGTCTAAAACTTTGGATTTTTTTTAATAACCTAGAACAAGTATATCAGCCAATTTTGGTTCGAATCGAAGAGGGTCGATGCATTTCTCCGGTCACTTGATATGGAATGACCCACATTGTGTTTTTTATCAGGTGAAAACAAGGGTGAAAACAGAAAAAAACCCGAGAGACTGCAACAGGAGGATGCATGTTTAGTTGAAATCTTCTGTGAGTATTTGATACTAATTTTGTTATGATACTTACAGGTATCATGTGCTATAGTCTGTTTTTACAGCCATTAACACGTTGCAGTTTTTTTTTCTGGCTTGCAAGGGAATTTCAAAAACCACATTCTAAGCATGATTTCAAAGTCAGTGACATATTTTTTGACTGCACATTTCCACCCTGTAGCTCTAGTTGCGGAAGTTTCTATTATGTGAAACGACATAACGTGGACAGCATCCGGCAAGCTCTCGAAGTTCTACCCTGGACTATAATAAACATAAAACAATATAATGGACAACATTGTTTTTATTACTATGGAATTCGAAGATTCGAAGCTATCTCAGCAAAAATTCCAGAACCAAGTTCCGCAATTGCAACAGAAAAGTCAGTTTGTTAGACAGCGTTCAGTAATATTTGAGTGAACCAATGTTCAGTTATTGTTGATTGGAATTATTTCTGGCAACCGAGTTTTTCAGTAAATTTGACAGATTGTGAGAGAGTAACAATTTTACGAGAACTCGGTTGTTCCATTTTGAACCGAACAAACTACCGAGCGTTCAACAGATGAAAAAAACTCGGTTGAAATTTAACCAAGTTCGTTTTGAAAATAAATTATTTATTTATTTAAATTATTTAATAAGCGCGAAAAACTTCCCCTCGTTTAATTCCAAGCCAAAGGAGACGTAAACTACGAAATTGTTTGCAGTCTTTTATGTGCCATGCAACAATTTTTGCAATCTTCCACACAACAGACTAGATTCAGGCGAAGTTTACTTGAAATATCGCATTAGTTTCTGCCAAATCTAGCATTCCCCATGCTGAGCAAGGCCATTTGTCACAAATTATAACACCAAACAATTAAGTATAATTGAACAGTTTTACTTCAATATTTGAAAGATTTGTCGAAAATTGAAGTACAATCCAATTACGTACATTCTGAAAGGTTAATTTGAATACGGGTAATAATAATGATAACACAGCTGTCAATTACACATATGAAATGAAAAGTCCTATGTCAACAGCTCGTACAACTACACAGATAAAAAGAAACATTGAATTTTCTGTGTTATTTAATGCACATAAAGGGAATGCTAGATTTGACAGAAAATGCTGGGATATATCGTGTAAATTAAAGCACGATATCGCCTAAATCGCGTCTATTGTATGAAAGAATTCCAAAAATTGCAAACAATATCGTTGTTTACGCTTGCTTTATTTCAGAATTAAACGAGGGGAAATTCTACGCGCCTGTTAAAATTCATTATTTTTTCTGTGTACAGCGATGTTCCTTGTAGTTTTTAAATCATTGG
>JASCZW010018935.1:0-14559 GCA_034211315.2 Aedes japonicus | reverse complement strand
AACTAGCAATTCATTTGCAAGGCGAATTAGAACAACAGGTGCGCAAAATTCAAGCCGTTTTCCTTGGTTAAAAAATTATAATGATAAATGTCATTGATTTTAAACATTTGAGCAAAAACCTGAAAATTTCCAAACATATATTGATAGAATACTACCAAACACATACACAGATAAAAGAAACATTGAATTTTCTGCGTTCTCTTATGCACATAAACAGAATGCTAGATTTGGCAAAAAATAATGGCATACTTCATGTAAATTTAGCATTTTGTATGAAAGATATCAAACATTGTTGTATGGCACATGAAAGATTGCAAACAATTATTGTTTACGCTTCTTCTGGTTGGGAACTAAACGGGAAATTTACGCTTTTATTAAAATTAATTACGCTCTGCTCACCTTCTACATGTGATTGCCAACAGAATCGATTGCCAATGGTTAATTGGTTGGATACAAGGCCTACATCTCAAGTAGCACGAAACACGTAAATATAAAGGTTTTATTTTCCATGTGTCATGCTGTTAATCTATAAAAGTTCAATTTGGCTAGTTTAGTCATGAACAATGTTCTTTGAACACGCACACTTTGTCGGTTTTTTTTTCAGCATCTGCATTCGTTTGTCTGTGATGCAAAGGTGTGGCGAATACATTTGGGGAAGAATAACTGTAGGCGCTTTTGGGTTGGAAAGCCGACTTAACACAGCTGACTGGATAGAAAGTGGGCGAGAATCCGATCGGCCTGGGGGCTTTGATTAAGTGTTAATATCATTCAAATGTGTCTCAATCTTGGTTTAATTACATAGAACTGGCAAAGATTCGATCTCCATGGAGACAAAAACTATTGACGAAAACGTAACTTTCACTTGACAATTTCGATAAAAACGTTTGATTGTGTCTCTGCACAGAAGTTGTAGATTCATTTTTGTATCATTAGATTCATATTCCCATATATTCGCTTAGTTTCCAACATTTATGGACTGTTCCGAAAAATATAAAAACTCGGATATAAAAGACCATACTGAGATTTTTGATTATTTCATTCTCAAAACATAGTAAATAATAATGTTTTCTTTTCATCTTCATTTCATTTACTTGATTTTTTGTAGGAGAGGCGAGTTCTCTAACTTTTCCCTGGTTCTTGGTTTCATGTGATTTTTCAGCTACGCTTTATCAAAGTCCAGAAAATTTCGATAGGGCGAATCTCTGGGCAGTTTGGTGGATTCATTTCCTATGGTACAAATACGACATTGTTTTGTATCACTTAGTGCATATTTAGAGTAATGGCAGGAAGCAAAATCAGGCCAAAAGATTGTGGGCTTGCGAGTGCTGTTTGATAGAAAGTGCAGCAACCTTTTTTCCAGAAACTCCTTTACGTAGATTTGACCGTTCATTGTGTTTGTCGCAATGACTGAATGAGATATTTTCCCACATCCGGATACAGCCAGTCACACTATTACCTACTTGCCGAATTTTTCGGTGTAAATAAGTTTAACGGATCCAGGAAAATTATATCCCTTCCGCTGGGTATAAAACTGTGGTTCCGGCAGAGTTTTAAAATCGAGTTTTATGTAGGTTTTACTGTCCATACTAACAGCACGATTTTTTTGTCACTACTAGTTTGTCGTACAGCTCTCGAGCTCTCGGTTTCACAGATTCAGCCTGTTTGGACAGTGTTTGGTGCTTCGGTTTAGCTGCTTCTGCCCCCGACGAGTCTGCCCATTCTCTCTTTGGCACGCATAACATTAGTTGCCAAAGTACTCAGCTTTTTCGTCACATCTCGGACTGATGCTGACAGATGACGCTTGAAATAGTCCCTATCTTTCTGTCAACTGCAGGGTCAGTGGGACCGGGTTTTCTACCCAGTCTCGGGGAATCTACGAAAGAGCACTGTTGTTGATACTTCCGTAATGCGGTTTGAACTGCTCCGACGCTCACACCTTCTTCCTTAGCTAGTTTTCTGATCGAAAATACCACTGACGGTGCACCGTTTGTGCACCGTCTTCTTTGCTCGGAAGAAAGACCACAGCATTTTCAACTTCCGTGCGAAAACATTGAAAAAAATGACAATATCAGTTTAATTTGGATGTAAACAACAGGACACCAACAAAAGTTGGTTGAATACTGCACGCATTTTGAATTGACGGTTAATAATTAGTGTATTTGTAATTATCGGAACAGTCTATAAACAATGTGGCCACTGTTGCTTGAAGTATACTATACAACTTTAAAACCTAACCTTGCCGATCTGAATTTTTTAGTTCGTAAATTAATTGTAAACCTATTCTACTGAATTTATCATTAATCAGTTGCGCTCCATTTTATTCGTATTACATATTGTATTAAGATGGTGATAGTGTTTTTGTTGTAATTCAATAAACTGAAAAAAAAATCAAATCTATCATAATTTTAAATTTACAAAGTTCAAGCCATGATAGCGTGTTTTTTTTTGTCTCGAATAGCTTCAAAACCTCAATATCGATGACTTCCAATTTGCTCTATGGGCATCATAAAAGCGAACATCGTTAACTTGAGAAGACATCCTTTCATGCTATCTCTATCCTCTTTGGTGATGCAAATTATTTCATATTTGCAGTGGCAATTTTCCGGTCCTTGATGACAGATTTAACATTTATCTTACCCCGAAGCTGGGTGGCATTCAAATTTGCAACTTCACTGCAACTGATGCTTACAAAACCAAACCCAACTGCTTGGCATTGATTTCACTTCTTCTCTTATGAAATTTAGCTTATAAATTTGTATGTTGTCCTACGATGACTATGCTGGTGAGGGCAGCGACGATGACGAAGGGTATGACACTCACTGGGTGCTGCTAGCTGGGTTAGAAAACGTGGAATCAGCACCATCAGCTGAGAATGGTTTTCAGTTGTCCAAGGCTCATACGGATATATATAAATAAACAGGGATTATCGGGGTGAGTGGCAGGTTGACGGCTCAGCATAGGTTGCACACTTTGTCGGTTTTTTTTCTCAGCGTCTGCATTCGTTTGTCTGTGATGTAAAGGCGTTTGGATCGCTGGGCGAATGCATTTGGGGAAGAATAACTGTAGGCGCTTTGGGTTGGAAAGCCGGTTTTGCCACAGCTGACTTGGTAGAAAGCTGGCGAGAATCCAATCATTATAGGCTTTGAGTACGTGTTAATATCATTCAAATGTGTCTCAACCTTTAGTTCGGATTACAAGGAACTGGCAGATTCGATCTCCATGGAGACACAACTATAGACGAAAACGTAACTTTCACTTTGCCAATTTCGATACAAACGTTTGATTGTCTCTCTACAGAAGCTGTATAAACTTTCCAGAACAATTCGTCCCATTGGATTTAACTGACCGGAGCGAAGGATTGCTACAAACACTTCGTGTTCGACTTAATTCATTTTGCCTTGATCTTCACCCTCGGAGATGCTAGCTCGACCATGATTCACACTAGCTTCCATCTTTCAATACTGGATGAAATAAAAATTTCTTTAATTAAAAAGTTCTGCTCTGCTTCTGTCTTTCGAGTTGTAGATTTATGTACACATTTTTCGTGCATAGCAGACAGAAAAGGAAATGCTCTCACTATAAACCAGCTGAAGGTGCTGCGCGGAAATTGCCGCGGCTGCGAGAACAGTGGCTTCTCGCCGGTGGTGCTGAAGATGGAGGATTCTTCGTCGCAGTCGGGTTTGCAAGGGGGCCAGGGATTTACACGATGAATAAGAAAAGTTTCGGGCGGTGATTATTTCGCTCGTTTCGGATTCCCGTTCAATACTGGCAATTTTCCTTCGCTGGCGCTGTTTTCCGTCTTGGCATATTCTTCCTGTTGCCAGATGGCTTACGCGATCGTGATTTTTCACTTTCTCTTCGCTTCGTTGGGATTGGAAGCTCTCTTTGAAAATTTATAGCTCAATTCATATTTGTAACAATGAAATAGAGACGCCATGTACAGGTTGCGATAGTTTTAGGCTCCCAGACGCTTCTTCTTCATTCAACAGGATTTTTGGGCAATTGGTAACGTCACGTCAAGAGTTGAAAAACAAAACAAAGCAGATTGAAACAAGAGTGCATAAAATGTCTGATTTCTTTTTTTGACAGAATAAAACAAACAGAAAATTTTCATCGCTATTTCATGTGCTGCTGAACCTATCACTTTGTGGTGAAATCCACCCCATGCATCGCCATAACATAGCCTACCGCAAAACGGGGTAACATTAATCAGCGAAGTATTTAGTGTTATGGGTTGCGTTTTGGCTTAAGACGTAGACTCGGTTTTTCAGCGCAAATATCAATAATACTCTTTGACGAGTTTTAATCATGCGTGACTCATTGATTGAGGTTATCTAATTTCATAACAAAAGAGCAAAATAGCAAAAAAGGTCGAAAGCAACATTTGTAAACAATGACTTGTAGCGTATATTTCTGGGAACTGCCTGCTCCCGCCAAACAAAGAAAGCACCAGATACAGGGATTTATTACCTTTCCCGTCGGTAGCGGATATATAGACTGTCTCCAGAAAGTATAAGCACACCTTTCAAAATAACAAAAACATCATGTTTTTTTAGTTTTTAATAATTTTCATTTGGCAAACCAAATATGAAATCGAAGTTTTATATGATATTTTACTATCGTTTAATCAAAATATTTAATCATAGCCAAGACTCCTAACTTTTCCTGCACATTAAAGCTTCCGCAGCAGTGGCATTTCCACCATTTTGATCACTTTTGGCCAATATTTTTTGAAGTTTTGGATGTCGTCCGCTGGTTTTATGAATTTTCGGAGCTTTGCTTTGGTTGAAGCCCAAAAAGTCTCGATTGGCCGTGACTCCACGCAGTTCGGCGGATTCATGTCTTTCGGCACGAAACATACAGACGGACTTTTGTACCATTTCAGCTAGGGTTGCGGCTTCATCATTTTTGACTCAGGGGCATACTATTCGTTAATAGTCTCCTTTCAGAAGCTCAATTTCAAAATATAATCGCATGATGAGCTTCCGGCAGTTGAGTAGACTCCAGCAATCCTGGTCCGGCCATCGCACAGCGCTTCATCTCATATCCGAGGACAATACGCATGTATACTCGCAGTGATCTTCGCGATGATATTCGCGGTGAAGATCACGCGATTATCAACGTGAAGATCACTGTGAATATACGCTCTCATGTCGAAGATATAGGAGTTAGAGCAAAGTACTGTTAGACAAAGTTGTAGGTCTACTCATGCACTACAAGTTCATCATACATCATATTATCAAATCGACCCTCTGAAAGGAGATATTGGCAAATGAATATGCCTGAGTCAAAAATGATAAGCCGCAACCCTGTACCAAAGTGTCCTTTGCGTAATGACATGACGCCAAATTAGGCCAAAACACTACTTGATCATCGGCAATAATCGCTTCTGGAGACATTCCTTAACGTATTTGTTCGTATTTGTTCATTCTTTAACGTATAGTGTTCATCGTCTCCGTTGTGATGTATGGACTAGATGTTTTACCCCACTCGCATATTTCCTGCCAAACCATAACCTTCTTTCCGAATTTTTCGGTAAAATTGCCTTCTCCGTTTCGGGGATGTCTTTGTCTTCGCTGACAGTATAAAATTGTGGTCCGGGAAGCGTTTTGTAATCTAGTTTCACATACGTTTCATTGTCCATTATTATACACCCAGAATTTCTACAGAATAACGAATCATAGAGTTTGCGGGCCCGTGGTTTTACGGACGCGGTCCGTTTTGGGTTCCTTTTTGGGGTTTTTTCTGCTTCCGGTATGTTTTTAGCTCAAGTCTTTCTTTGGCACGAATTACGTTACTCGACGAGGTCCGTAGTTTTTTCGCAACATCCCGAACGGAAGTCGCTGGTTTCCGCTTGTAGGCATCCCTGATCTATTTATCGATATCCGGACTAACAGGACCGGATTTCCGACCACTCTTTGGCGCATCTTCAAACGTACACTGTTCTCTATAATTTCGAATCGCAGATTGTACCGCTCCGACGCTTACACCCTCTTCCTTGGCCAATTTTCTCAAGGAGAGCCCGCTCACAGTGCACCATTTGTGCACGATACTTTTTCGTTGTTCCGGAGTAAGACCGCGCATTTTGAAAGGTAACACAAAACTGAGCACTTTTTTGATGCTATGTCATTCAGAAATGTGCAAACAAAAGGACGCAGCCAAAACATGTTGAAATATTTCATTATATTCAAAGCGACCGTTAAAATAAGGTGTTCTTATACTTTCTGGAAAATTCTTTAGATATTAGCAATCAGGCATTTCCAGGAAATTTACGTTTTAAGTTATTGTTTACAGTTGTTACTTTCGACATTTTGACGATTTTGTCTAGAAATCATAATGTTGAATTGACTGACGTTAACTTCGAACCTGTTTTTATTTTGCCTAATCCCGAGTCTGCAAGATCATCGCCTCGTTGGACAACGGAATGCACATCGAGAGCACAGTCAACAGCAGCAAACCGTTCCCATCAGTGTTGGAGTTGGAAACCCGAATATTCCATTGATCGAAGGAAGGTAAGGGCTGACTATCCAACATTTTGGTCATTCGAGCCGGATACCAAACCCGGGGAGCTGTTGGAAGGAATATCACCATTGTTACTTGGTGTAACGTTTTCATTAAAAAATTGATTTTTTTACGGATGGTGATAAAAGAAAAGCTAAGACAAATAATTGCTTGATAAATTTCCCATAGAAGGTAATTATTTAAGCTTAATTGCAAAAAAAATTCTTGCGTGAATTCTTGCGAGCGTCATTCTGGCTGTTGCGGGAGACGTTACGGTTATCGATGCTATAACTGAAAAGTTCAACAGGGGTACTGCTGAGTTGACGGATCACTTGACACATCACGTGACACATACAGAAGAAGATATGACAAAACCGCAGACAATAGGAACAGAAAAAGAGATTGAGCATTGTGGTGATCTGGTGATGCTACATGAGCTTTGCTGAAAATTAAATCTACAAATTAAAGTACAGTACTAATCATAAAAATTAATATACTAACAGTTTAAAAGAATTTATAGTAAGTTTCCTAGATAAAAGTTTGTATTGGTTAAAATTAATGAAAAATAACAAACGTACACTTACAGGTTATAAAAGTCTAATTGATTATCCTACTTACTCAATACACGTTAAATTAAAACAAAATTTGCTACCTTACAAATAAGAAACTGTAAGTAATCTTAAACTCTAATGTTTGATCTAATACTAAGACTGTACAAATTACTTATAAAAGGTACACAACGTTGAACACGAGACGATAACAAGGACGTAGAATTCATAGACTAAAGCCACTGAATTGTGAGTATTATGATATGCTTGTTAACCTCAAAACTAAAGTGCATTTATATTTTAGTTTTAAAGCCCTTTCGCTAATAAATTTGGAAATCGCTAAAAAACCGTGACCCGTTTTTCTGCGCCTTAAGTCGTGCCAACAAACTTTAAAAATTCATTTGAGGTTGTACTGCTGGAGGGGGATTATTATTTCACGAAGGTCATATAGAGGACGAATTTACGATGCCCCTTACGCGAAGAGCCGCGGCGACAGCCAATGCTGGGAGACCTCAGAACATTTGCGAAATCTGCAAAAGTTCCAACAACGTAGCAGAAATGGTAGCTTGTGATCGATGTCATCGTTGGTACCATCGTACGTGTGTGGAAGTACCTGAGGGTTTCAACGGTAAGTGGACATGCAAGGATCGGTGAAAACTCGATATCTGGAAGAACCAGCAGTACTTCGCGGTCGACACGGGTTCAACTACAGCTTATGCGGTTAGAGGAGGAAAAGAAGCTCAAGAGAAACTTATCCTAGAGCAACAGGAACAGGATCGCGTTCGGCAAGAAAAGGCACTTGCAGCGAAAGCGGCACTCGATAAAAAGTATCTCGATGAAAAGTACGCTTTGCTCATTGCCGAGGCCGAGGAAGAAGATGCAGGAAGTCGAAGAAGTCGCCATAGTCATGTCGATCGAAATAGCATAGTACAGGATTGATTCAAGATGCCGATGAAGCTGCTGGTGAAAATCCTGTTGCAATAAACGCAGAAGACATATTTCCGCCAATTTCGACTGGTACCTACACAAATGCGCCGCTAACGTTAGCAAGATATACAGGCACGAAACCGAAAAATTCAATCGAATCAGATCGATGTTGTCAGAAATAATCCACACATGTCTGTGACCGAATGTGCTGGTAATGTCGTTGGTGCTGACGGAATGTGTTCGACAGTAGGCATGAGGGACCCGATCGTTGCTTCAACTCCAATTCGATCAAGTGTTGTAGCTCAACAACCAATAGTCCATAGTATGGTACAGACACAATCGGTGCTCAGACAGCCACTATATACACAACCAACGTATACACAGTCGGTGTTTGCTAAACCAATGCCATCGCAGCCAATATTTCCAAAGTTACTTCCACGTACATCTCTACCTACTTTTTTATATCCGGAGCCAATATCAACATTAGCTGCTCAAGCACAAGTCGTACTGCCACCAGTAAGCGAGGAACCGTTTCTGCAATCAAGAGTGCGAATACAATCATGTGTCGAATTGCCTCGAACGAATTCGATGCAACAACAGCCAAAAACTCTCCAAACTCAGTTATCGCCGCCGTCGCAACCTCCACTCGCACCTCAGCCATCGACCCGTTATTCAAATGAACAACAATCGAACGTGCAACTACCATCGACAACAGAGGCATCGTCACATCAGCTGCACACAATGACGTATCCGTCCAGATCGGTGATGTATGATAGACTCTCGCAACCAACATCTATGTTGCGTGCATCGATGTCGTATACCCCACCACCACCCCCTTGTGACAATCACGAGATATCGTTATCCGAAAGCTCGGTACATCAACCGACGTCATCGCGTACATCGCCACAGCAACAGACTAATCCGTATGTTAACCAGCTGCAACAGTTACAAAATCAGCAGGCCATGTGGGGACAATTTCAACAACAGTTGTCCGCCAGACAGGTTGTACCAAAGGAACTACCAGTTTTCACTGGCAATCCCGAGGAATGGCCACTTTTTGTAAGCAGCTTTGCTAACTCCACTGCTATGTGTGGTTACTCTCAGTCAGAGAATCTTATGAGATTGCAGAGATGCCTCAAGGGAAAAGCATTGGAAGCAGTTCGATGTAACCTGCTGCTACCTTCATCGGTTCCGAAAATTATGCAAACTTTGGAAACATTGTTCGGGAGCCCAGAGCGACTTGTCCAGTCGCTGCTCAGCAAGGTACGCAGCACCCCTACTCCAAAAGCCGAAAGGCTTGAAACCGTGGTAAATTTTGGACTTGTCGTTCAGAATCTAGTTGGCCATCTTAAAGCCGCTAACCAGGAAGCTCACCTCACCAACCCTACCCTACTGCAGGAGTTGGTAGATAAGCTACCACCGAACCTTCGACTTGACTGGGCTCTGTACAAAAAGCATGCTGGGCATGTTGACCTGGCAACTTTCTGTGACTACATGAGTGCCATCACATCAGCCGCGAGTGACGTGGCACATTTCAGCGATTTTGACGGTGTACGTGCTTCAACAAACGAGAAACCGAAGAAAGAGAAGGCGTTTGTCAACGCCCACGTGTCCACCGAGCCAAAGAAGCACGAACTTCAAGAAAAGAAGGCGTACAACCAGGAAAAGCCATGCTTCATTTGCCAGAGTGTGAAACATAGAATAAAGGACTGTCACAAGTTCAAGTCATTATCCCTAGGAGACCGTTTAAAAGCAGTTGAAAAGCACCAACTATGTGCAATCTGTCTTGTACCACATGGAAGATGGTCCTGTAAATCTACACGTACCTGTGGGATTGGAGATTGCGTTAAAAAACATCATCCTTCGCTTCATTCGAGTCAACAGACTGCAGCCACCTCAGAATGTTCTGGGGCAAGGTTTAAGCCAGACGCGGTCGTGAATATTCATCGTCGAATTCGAAATGCCGCGATTTTCCGCATTATCCCGGTGGTGCTGTATGGTAAAAACGTTCAAATCTCGACGTTTGCCTTTCTTGATGAAGGTTCATCTTCGACACTGATCGAAAAAGAAGTAGCAGATTATTTGAACCTAAGAGGCGAATTGCAGCCACTGTGTTTGACCTGACAGCGAAGATTTCCCGCCATGAAAAAGATTCCCGAGTTGTTAACCTGATGATATCCGGAGCAGAAGGTAACAAACGTTTCCCGTTGACAGGTATTAGCACTGTGCGTCAGCTGGAACTTCCTGTACAGTCGCTGCAATACGATGAACTGTGTAACCAGTTCCCTTATTTGGCCGGCCTACCGGTGAAAAGTTACCAGAAAGCTGTTCCGAGAATTTTGATAGGGCTAGACAACATAAAACTGTCCTTGGCTCTCAAACTACGTGAAGGATGGTTAAATGGACCTGTGGCAGCCAAGTCAAGACTGGGATGGAGTGTATTTGGTAACTGCGAGCATTCAAAGGCAGACTCAGTGTCCCCAATTTTACACATGTGCAAACGCGAAAAAGACGGTGACCTTCACGATCTTGTGAAAGGTTACTTTTCTATGGAGAACCTGGGAGTGTTCTGTTACGTGTGGGCCAGAAGCAGAAGATGATCGACGAGCTAAGGAGATTCTACAGAGAACAACAGTGAAGCACGCCGACGGTCACTATGAAACTGGACTGTTATGGCGGTATGATGAAATGGAGCTACCATCAAGCTACGGCATGGCAGAGCGACGGTTAATTTGTCTCGAACGAAAATTACGAGCCCACCCTGAATTAAATACGAATTTGGAGAAACAAATTTCGGAATATCAGAGCAAAGGCTATGCGCACAAAGCTACGCTTCAGGAGCTGAAAGAAAGCAACGTACATCGGACATGGTATCTGCCACTCGGAGTAGTAACTAATCCACGCAAGCCAGGAAAAGTGCGAATCATCTGGGACGCAGCTGCCAAAGTGAAAGGAGTGTCCCTAAATGACATGCTGTTAAAGGGCCCGGATCTCCTTTCGTCGTTGCCATCTGTACTATGCCGTTTCCGACAGAGACAAGTAGCAATTGCGGGTGACATCCGCGAAATGTATCACCAAGTGAAGATTAGGGAGGAGGATCGTCAGGTGCAACGATTTCTCTACCGAAACGATCCATCAAAGAAACCGGACGTGTTTGTTATGGACGTAGCTATCTTCGGGTCGACTTGTTCGCCCTGCTCAGCAAACTTTGTGAAAAATACGAATGCAAAAAAATGGATGCAAGAGTTTCCGGAAGCAGCTTCGGCCGTAATAGAGAATCATTACGTAGATGACTACTTGTACAGTCGCGATACGGAAGAAGACATGGCTAAGTTGGCTTCAGAGGTACGGAATATTCAAGCAACGGCCGGTTTTGAGCTCCGGAACTGGCGATCGAACTCGAAGAAGGTTTTGCAGTACCTAGGACCAGATGCAGCAGATTCAATGAAAGATTTCATCATCGACAAGGAGAGCCAAATGGAACGTGTGCTCGGTATGGCATGGCTACCGGACGACGATGTTTTCGTATATTCTGTAAAGTTGCCGGACGACTCCGAACGATCAAACCATGTGACGACGAAGCGAAGCATCCTAAAATTTGTGATGAGTGTCTTCGATCCGCTCGGGCTAATATCAAATTTGCTCATCCATGGAAAAACGATTATTCAGGACCTTTGGAGAGCTCAAATTGGATGGGACGATGCTGTTCCAGACAACATACTCGTACACTGGAAACGCTGGATTGAGCAACTTTCCAAATTGGAGCCAAACTCGTATTCCTCGTTGCTATTTTCCCGGTTACGGAAGAGAATGTTTTCAAACGCTGCAGCTCCATATATTTGTGGACGCAAGTGAATCAGCCTTTGCTTGTGTTGCCTATTTTCGTGTCATCGATCAAGGTCAACCACGTTGTGCTTTGATAGCTTCAAAGGCCAAAGTTGCCCCGTTAAAGCCGCTCTCAATCCCTAGATTAGAGCTTCAAGCGGCGGTCATTGGAAGTCGTCTAGCGAAGTCCATCGGTGAATACCACACTCTACCTGTGAGTCGCAAATTTCTATGGAGCGATTCTAAGACCGTTCTCTCGTGGATTAGCTCAGATGCTAGAAAGTATCGCCAGTACGTGGCGGTTCGTATCGGCGAAATATTGGAAGAAACGCAGCCCGAAGAATGGCGATGGATACCCACCAAACTTAATGTTGCAGATGAAGCCACGAAATGGGGAAAGGGACCTACATTTCACCCAGGCAGTCGTTGGTTTACGGGACCGGATTTTCTCTACCAGTCGGAGAATGAATGGCCACAACAGCAGCAATTATCAATAAATACTACGGAAGAAGAACTACGTGTCGTCAACTTGCATCGGAAAGTTTTGATTAAATCATGTATAGAGTGCGAACGTTTTTCCAAATGGGAACGTATGTTACGAACAACAGCGTACACATATTTGTTTATGGATCATTATCTGGAGTTCGGGAAAAAAGCAACCTTGCGTGACAAGAACGGACTAAAGCAGGAAGATTTTGTTCGAGCTGAAAGGGCTTTGTGGCGTCTTGCACAATCGGAAGAATACTTCGGAGAGATAGCAGTACTGAAGAATGCGAATGGACCTGATGGAAAACAACCGTTGAAATTTGAAAACAATAGTCCGATCAGACAATTATCACCATTTTTGGATGAATTTGGCGTGATTCGAATGGAGGGTCGTACAGAAGCTTCTCCACTGGCTACATACGACGCTAAATTTCCAGTAATCCTGCCAAAAAATCATCGGGTGACCGAGCTTCTAGTAGATTGGTACCATAGGCGGTTCGGACATCATAATGGCGAAACTGTGGTCAACGAAATTCGTCAGCGCTTTCACATATCCGCTCTACGGACGGTAGTGCGCAAAACAGCAAAGAAGTGTCAGTGGTGCATCGTGTATAAAGCACGTCCTGAAGTTCCCAGGATGGCACCTCTCCCGAAAGCTCGTGTAACTCCGTTTGTTCGTCCGTTTTCGCTGGTTGGCATCGACTATTTCGGACCTTATTTCATCAAAATCGGCAGAAGTCAGGTGAAACGTTGGGTGGCACCATTTACGTGTTTGGTCGTCAGAGCTGTTCATTTGGAAGTTGCTGCGTCTCTTTCGACAGAATCCTGCAAGTTGGCTCTACGGCGGTTTATATCGCACGCCGCGGTGCACCCACACAAATCTATACTGATCACGGAACGAATTTTGTAGGCGCCAGTCGTGAACTGGCTGTACAAGTAGTTGATATGAATAAGGAGTTAGCAGAAACTTTTACTGATGCTAACACTCAATGGTTCTTCGTCCCACCATCTTCGCCGCATATGGGCGGTGCATGGGAACGAATGGTTAGAGCAGTAAAATCAGCTATGGAGTCAATAAACCATTCACGTGCACCATCGGAAGAGGTATTTTGCACGATGTTGTGCGATGCAGAGTTAATGGTCAACTCTAGACCGTTGACATACGTGCCGCTTGAGACGTCAGACCAAGAAACGTTGACACCGAACCATTTTATACTCCTCAGTTCACATGGAGTCAAACAACCGGAGAAGAATCCCACTACACAGGGCGAGGCACTGCGAAACGGGTGGAATCTGTGTCGCTATGTTCTGGATCAATTTTGGACAAGATGGATTCGTGAATACCTGCCGACTTTGACCCAGCGTACCAAATGGCATGAAGAAGTAAAACCCATTCAGGAAGGAGATATAGTCTTCATTGTAGGCGAGGCAACACGGAACCAATGGCCACGGGGTAAGGTAGTAAAGGTGATTCCAGGAAAAGATGGTCGCATTCGTCAGGTAGATGTCCAGACTGGAACAGGGATTCTACGTCGTCCAGTAGCGAAGGTGGCCTTGATCAACGTACTTCCGGTAGGTAATTCTGCTGGATCCACGCAGTATTACGAGGAGGGGAATGTTGCGGGAGACGTTACGGTTATCGATGCTATAACTGAAAAGTTCAACAGGGGTACTGCTGAGTTGACGGATCACTTGACACATCACGTGACACATACAGAAGAAGATATGACAAAACCGCAGACAATAGGAACAGAAAAAGAGATTGAGCATTGTGGTGATCTGGTGATGCTACATGAGCTTTGCTGAAAATTAAATCTACAAATTAAAGTACAGTACTAATCATAAAAATTAATATACTAACAGTTTAAAAGAATTTATAGTAAGTTTCCTAGATAAAAGTTTGTATTGGTTAAAATTAATGAAAAATAACAAACGTACACTTACAGGTTATAAAAGTCTAATTGATTATCCTACTTACTCAATACACGTTAAATTAAAACAAAATTTGCTACCTTACAAATAAGAAACTGTAAGTAATCTTAAACTCTAATGTTTGATCTAATACTAAGACTGTACAAATTACTTATAAAAGGTACACAACGTTGAACACGAGACGATAACAAGGACGTAGAATTCATAGACTAAAGCCACTGAATTGTGAGTATTATGATATGCTTGTTAACCTCAAAACTAAAGTGCATTTATATTTTAGTTTTAAAGCCCTTTCGCTAATAAATTTGAAATCGCTAAAAAACCGTGACCCGTTTTTCTG
>JASCZW010018934.1:0-14594 GCA_034211315.2 Aedes japonicus | reverse complement strand
CGAAATGCATTCAATAGCGCAATTTGGTGGCTATCGCCTATTTTCTCCGACGCCTTCAGATTCTTGGGTACCTGTACAAGATTCTCGGAAGCTACTATATAGAGGTAGACCAGAAACGTGTTCAGATCACCGCAGGCGTCCCACAAGGTTCAATCCTGGGTTCAGTGTTATGGAACACGATGTACGATGAGGCTTGAATCTCCGAACGGGCTGGAGATCGTCAGGTTTGTCGTCTACCCTAGAGATATGCGGTGAATCCATCAAAGAGGTGACTACGCCAGCAAGAAAGCCTCTATGGCTAAACCGGACGTATTCCACATAATGTCAAATAGCGCAGCGGTACAATGGAGCAAGGGCAGGCTCATGGCAAGCATCACCTTGTCTCATAATCAGGTATGGCGGGTCGGCATGGGCCGCCGCCCTGGTACTAAGAGCTACCTCGGTAAGCTCAAAGTACTCACAGACTAATGTGTCTGAGAGTGGTCAGCGCATACCGCACAGTGTCACGCGACGCGGTATACGGCAACATCATGAAAGACGATACAGAGTGCTTCGAGCGAAGAGGCACAAGAGGTATTCGCAAGACCACCAGACGTTCATCGATGGCCAGGTGGCAGAGGGAGTGGAATAATTTCTCCAAAAATTGGTGGACCCACCGACTAATTACGGAAATATCTAGATGAGTAGATCGGCGTCATGGGAACGTTATCTTCCACTTGACACAGATACTGTCAGGCCACGGCTGCTTCAAACAGTATCTCGCAGAAGTGCGGGCACGCCTAGTTATCTGCGTGTCCCGTATGCGCGGAAGCGGACGAAACTGTAGCGCATGTTTTCTTTCAACGACGCCAGGAACATGCCGTTCCAAAACGTCAAAACGGGATGGCTGTGAGTGGTTGGGACACAACTCCGGACAATCTTGTCCAGAGAATGTGTCAAAAACGAGACACTTGGAAAGCGGTAAAAACGGCGGCCTCCCAGATTGTCTTAGAACTGCAGGACAAGTGGCGAAAAGACCAACGGCAGGTCAATTGGATCATCTAACTACTAAAGCCCTAAGTAGTTAGACATAAGCGGGTGCATAACGCTCAATAGCCCCTCCCCGAAGGAATAGTGAAAGGTGGTTCCGAGGGGTCGGAGCGGGGGGGGGTTGGTTACTGCAAGGCTAGAGGCACGGGTGAGGTTTTAGAGGGTCCAAGAGTTGGCTACCTCATCTCCACATCCTGAGTTCTTCAGGAGTCCGCATGCAGATTTTTCATCTCGTTAAAAAAAGGGCTACAAGTTCCGTTCTATTTTGGCTGGATTTGGCATTTTGCCATTACGGAAAAAAGGCCATGGAGTGGTATGCTGCCAGCAACGTTCAAGTGGTGCCCAAGGATAAGAACCCTTGCAACACGCCAGAGCTCCGTCCAATCGAACAATATTGGGCCATCGTCAAGCGGAACCTAAAGAAGACTCAAAAACTGTTATGAGCGAGAAACTGTTCAAGGCAAACTGGCGTTCTGCGGCGAATAAAATGGACAAGGCGACTGTACAAAATTTTATGGCAGTTGCTAAACAAAAGCCCGGCAATTTGTAGTCTTCTGTAGTCTGTATTAACTGAACGTGAAGGAGAAAAATAATTTGACTTATTAATAAAAACTTTGATCGACTCACACACTACTGTTTGACCAAATTTTGATCAGAACACCCTTTAACTGCGTTCTTGACAGAGCGTACTAAACGCTCCCATGATCCTCCTATATGAGGATCGGAAGGAGGAATGAAAAACCACTTCGTCACCGCATTCGTGAACGTCGTCACTGCATCTTGCTCAATGATCAATGCTCACACCTGGTGTCAAACGAGCTATTGGAAGCGGACCCGTCTTCGGAATCGTTGGATGGGCTTTGTACACTCTGCATCATTGACATCGAACTGCTACACTACAAGCTGTCGTTCGTAGCCTGGAATTGTTAAATCGTTGACAACCGACCACTTCGTTGACTTCATTGACAACCGTTTCAAAATTCCCGTGTAGCAGCCTCCTGTTATAATCGTCGAGAATAAGGTTGGCAACTCGATGTTTTCTGGGAAATTTGGCGTCAACCGCTATTTCCTTCGCGGCAGAGTTAACTCGGAGAATCCCATCGTCATCTCTCATTAGCGCTAACTTGTACAGTATGCTGTGATTTCCAAGCACAATTTGATCGTTTCTTGGTAGTTTTTTATTCTTGGAAAGAATGGCCACTTCTGTCTCGGTAAGACTCCAACTGAACCAGCTTCCAAATCAGAATCTCTGCTGAGTATAGTTTCTCAAGGATGAGTTCTCATCCTTTCGCTGAATCCACGGCATTTCTAAACCTAATTGTCTAGAAAATTAACCTTATCTTCTCCTTTTTTTGTTCTCCTTTTTGGAATTATTTATTTATTTAAATGGCATAACGTCACAATACTCCTCTCCAATACCTTGGGCACCTTGTACCCACTAGGTCTTGCTCCACCTGGTCTGACCATCTTGCTCGTTGCGCCCCACGTCGTCTTGTACCAACCGGATTCCCGTCGAACACCATTTTGCAGGATAGTTGTTCGGCATTCTCCCAACATGTCCTGCCCAGCGTATCCTTCCAGATTTTGCCACCTTATGAATACTGGTTTCGCCGGCGAGTTGCGTGAGCTCATGGTTCATCCTTCGCCTCCATAGTCCGTCTTCCTGCACTCCACCAAAGATGGTTCTTAACACTCGTCGCTCAAAAACTCAGAGTGCTCGCAAATCCTCTTCAATCATTGTCCACGTCTCATGCCCTTAGAGAACAAACAGTCTTATTAGCGTTTTGTACAAGAGACACTTCGTACGGGAGCTGAGTCTGTTTGATCGTAGTTGCTTGTGGAGCCCATAGTAGGCACGACTTCCACTGATAATCCGGCTCAGGATCTCACTGCTATTATCGTTGTCCGCAGTAACCAGTTAGCTGAGATAGACAAATTCATCGACTACCTCAAACTCATCACCGTCGATCGTTACACTGCTGCCCAGTCGGGTCCTGTCGTGTTCGGTTCCGCCTGCCAGCATGTAATTCGTTTTGGACGTATTTATCTTGAACCCAATCTTCTCTGCTTCGCGCTTTAGTCTGGTGTACTGCTCTGCCACCGCCTCAAATGTTCTGCCAACAATATCCACGTCATCGGCAAAGCAGATAAATTGACCGGATCTGTCGTGCCTCGCATGTAAAACGCCACTCGTCGCATAACGCCCTCAAAAGCAATGTTGAACAGGAGGCAAGAGAGACCATCACCTTGACGAAACCTCTTGCGGGATTTGAATGAACCCGATAATCCACCCGAAATCCTCACACAGCACTGAATTCCATCCATCCTTGATAAGTCGGGTAAGGTTCTTCGGAAAGCTGTTCTCGTCCATGATCTTCCATAGCTCATATCGGTTAATTGTATCATATGCGGCTTTGAAGTCGATGAATAGATGATGCGTTGGGACTCTATATTCACAGTACTTTTGGAGGATCTGCTGCAAAGTGAAGATTTGGTCCGTTGTAGACCGTCTTGGGATAAAGCCGGCCTGATAATTTCCCACATATCTATTTGCTAGTGGTGACAGTCGCTGGATGATGATTTGGGATAGTACTTTAAAGGCGGTATTAAGGACAGTGGTCGCACGATAGTTTTCACAGTCCAGCTTGTCACCTTTCTTATAGATTGGGCAGATAACCCCATCCTTCCACTCCCCCGGTAGCTGTTTGGTATCCCGAATCCTGACTATCAGTCGATGCAGGCAATTTGCCAACTTGTCCGGGCCCATCTTGATAAGTTCTGCTCCGATTCCATCCCTTCCAACCGATTTGTTGTTCTTCAGCTGCTTGATGGCATCCTTAACTTCACCAATCGTCGGGGGTGGCAACATCTCCGTCACTTTCTGCACCGACTACGTCTCATCCATCGCTGTCTTGGTCCTCTTCCTGTACTCCATTCAGATGTTCACGGAAGTGCTGCTACTACCTTTCGGTCACCTCACGATCGTCCGTCAGGATTCTTTCATCCTTATCCCGACACATTTCGGCTCGCGGCACGATGCCTCTGCAAGATGCGTTGAGTTTCTGATAGAACTTTCGCGTTTCATGTAAGCGGTGCAGCTGTTCTAGTTTCTCACGCTCCTCCTCCTCCTGGCGTCGCTTTTTTTCCCGGAAAAGTTGGGTCTGCTTTTTGTAACTAGTTCAGCCTGAATATTCCGAGCATTCTTTTTCTCTATCTCCTTCTAAACTTTTTTAAGGTTTGTGTCCTTTCCACCGCTAGCTGTCTGACGTAAATTTCGTTGATCATCGAGGAAACCAATATCTTCCTCGAGTGATTTCTCCACAGAGCCGTTATATACATTCTATATCATTATATATTTGATATTTGATTCACTTCGCAATTTGAGAGCCATATTCTGTTTGACAAATCAACTACCGAAGCAGAAATACTAAAAAGTTCAAACATCAGACTGTACAAGCGTTTGACGGTTCTCGTTTTAACTCTTCTCTTTCTTTCTCTCTTCTCTCATTTTCTCTTTGCTCTCTGCTCTTTTATACACAGCCAAAAATTGAACTCAATTTGAGAGGCCACTCTACTAAGTCGCATGACTCGCATGGGAACTGCGACTCAGTTTCGTAAAAATTGGAGTCACTATATACTGGAGTAACTCCACTGCGACTGAGTGATGTTACCTCTGAAATTCATTTCAATTTCTGGCCGTGTAGGCGCACCGATATTCTTGCGGTTGACGCAAAGATGCTCCCCACGACAGTTAAAGTGAGTTGGGGTAAGTCCAAATTTGCGTTGATTGTTGAGGCTTGTAACTCAATAGCGTTGAGAAATATTGCAAAACCGACAAATGTTTCGCCCTTTAGGATTACAAAATTACGTGCTTACTGCTTACTTAGATACATCTGTTTTGGTCGATATTTGCTACCGTTTGACATTTTGCACTTAAGCCTACGATCTGATTAAAATTCCACCTTGGTCTCTAACGAGACTTGGGTGGAATTTTAATCAGGAGAACTGAGATTTGGCAAAGAAGACTCCCATCAGATGCCTGTGTTGGTGCGGTCCATCAAATTGAACTTATATCTAGAGTGTGCCCGCTCATCATCACACAAAAATATTTCCGGACACGCTTCAGGTAGCAAAACTGTCAGATTTTATTCGGCACAGGTCAATTGCATTGCCGGCGTCTGTGGTGTAGTGGTAAGCGTGACTGCTACTATGCACCCCAGTGGGTCTGGGTGCAATCCCAGTCGACGTCTGTGGTTTTTCTGAGGCGAAGGTAGGGTCCAGGTGGTGGAGTCGTCTCCCTGGCGTCGGTGAATATCACCATGTGAGGAAATAAGCCGACGGAAAATAAATAAATTAAAAAAAAAGGTCAATTGCATTGAACACCTAAATGGACTTTCTAATCCCGGCTCTGATCCTCGCTACACCAACGGAATAACACGCTGTAAATGTGGCTCTATCTCGGACTCTGCGGCAAAAGCCACCGGGACTAGCCAGGATTTAAGCTTAAACATACATTTTATCTTTATTATAATGCTCGTTCCCTAGCGCAACGTCCGATGCTACCCGTGAGAGGAAATCTGCTCAATGAATTTTGTTTTATGGGGAAATTATCCCGGTCCCTGAAGAAAATGTGCTAATCCTACACCGGGCGACTCAGATCGGACATTGTTTACCTGTAATAAAATCAACATTATCCCAGTTTATAGCTCAAATTGTTAATATTCATCAACCCGAATGCCAATTCAACGTAATAACTGTAATTACTGCTGAAAAAAGTGTCCTTCTCGTGCAACTCCGCAAATTTAGACAAACTTCCGCCACCGACCAGTTGAAAATATAAAATTCGGTTCTATTTGCTCGCAAAAAGTTGAATCATTTGCTTTCCTTCCGTTTGAACAGGATTGCCCAGCAGGATGTGGCGTTCCCTGTGCACACGATGATGTGGCCACTCACTATTTTCCGTGCATAAAGCATCGCACATCATCTCCGGCCGGCATCCCGACTTAGGCTAGAGAAATAAAATGGTACGGACGGAACACATTCACATTCACATTCGCACCGGGCACCAGCCAGCGAGCGTCGGCCAAGACTGAGCACAGCCGTGGTTTTATTTGAGGACAAACAAGCATAAAAATTTGATATGTTTCCACCGTGCCAGGGAAAACTAGCCGGTTGATGCCTGGGTAAACGCTCTCCGCAAGAAAGGAGCTGCCTGGCAGTTCTAATCGCAACCACGTCCTGCCAGCCACCGCCATCGTTTGGTTTTGAGAAATACCGCACCGCTGCCATGATGGCTACGTGTCTCGCTTTTGTCCGAGGCGAGTTTTTTTTTTAATTTTTTTTTTCTGTAGGGAAAATCCTTGAAACGTTATGTATTATTCCTGGCAGTTTAGAATCTGCAAAATTGCTTGGGCGTACAATCTGGACTGGTAGAAGTTGGTTTTCGAGATGCACATCAACCATGTCGGGAATGCGCTGTAATTTGCAATGTTGTTCAAATGATTAATGTTCACAGAATAAATGGAAAAAAGAACATCGAATCGGTGAAATATTATCTACTTTGTTTATATGATTTCAGTTTGTTTATCTATTGCGTTCGAAATTTTTTTCGCTTCACGACATTGCGTTCATGTATTTGAAGACATGTTTTGCTGTCTCTGTACACTCCAAAAACCGATGAAAAGGTATGAGCTGTAACTGATAAAAGATATAAATTTTATTGGCGAACAAAAGAGCTCAAACCAAGCAATTTCAAAATTGTATCCATAATAAACTGGCAACGCTTATGTTGCGCTAACACATACACGTGTAAGACTATCGGTCTGAGGCTACCTTCATCCGACACGTTCATCTGTCAACAACTTGATCAGCTCCTGAACTTTCGGTTACCAGAAATCGATTTCAGGAGGCCGCGAATCAAAATGAGTGTAAAACAGTGATGCCACATTTACAGACATGGCTGTAAATTTACAGACTTTTCATTTTTAATGCAGACTTTTTTTTTAACAATGCAGACATTTGGCACACATTTTATTTATGTTGACATTTACAGACATTTGAAATATTTTTTTCAAAACTTCAAATAAAGATATTTTGATGCACTGAAACTGTTTTCAAATGACAACTATAGGTTGGTGCTGACCGCAATGGAGGTGTGCAAGCTTTGGTCTGGCAAGCTGTCGTTCTTTATCTTGCTTAGTCTTAATGCTTACTCTTAATGGGAACTTGAAAACAAGAACCAATGACACTTTTTTCCGTAAAAGTTACGATTTTGGTACACTGTTTTCAGTTGTCATCAATAAAAAAACAATGAGAAAGTGCGACCGCGAACATCCACATGTTTTGTTTCAAGCGTTAAAAATGAGATACAAAGCAGCCATTTAATTTCGGTTCGTATATTGGTGAGAACATGTTAAGAAGCAATATTGGTCAAAATCAAATCGCCAATTCACCATCAATACCTATCTAAACCGTTCCGAGTCGATCTACCGCGCCATCGCCACCTTTGGCATTCCTCGATACCGCTGCCGCTGGTCTAAATCGAAACACCATTCCATTCTCGATATTAATAGAATCCGTTCCACGCATCCACTCTCGACATGTATTGACACCACTGGTCCTTGTAGATCCGCCGGTCCACCATCGATTTCGTCATCAAACTTTTCTTTTTAACTGATTTTTTAGAAAGCTAAACATTAAAGGGTGTCCACGATGAAATTGCCACAAACAAAATTGATTCGCAAAATTCGAGTTTTCATCCGATTGCCATCAAATTTAGGGATTGAGAAATAACTGTTAAACTTCATTTTACCATTTTACTCGTATTTTATTTACAGTCCATACGCAAAGGCCCGCACCTTGGCCTTAACCCCGGCCATAAGATTCTGCACAACCTGTGAATCAACCGTTTTTTGCATGTAAGCCCATGCTTTCTTCAGTTCCTCGACTGTCTTCACTACCTTAGGTCGTTTAAGAAGGTGCTGCTTCATAATCGCCCAGTACTTCTCGATGGGGCGGAGCTCCGGAGTGTTGGGAGGGTTGAACATTTTCGGCACGAAATTGACCTTATTGTCCGCATACCACTTCATGACGTCCTTGGAGTAGTGGCATGAGGCCAAATCCGGCCAAAGATTGTTGGGACGTTGTGGGCCTTCAGGTGAGGAAGCAGCCGTTTCTGGAGGCACTCTTTTATGTACACCTGTCCGTTCATCGTGTCCTGGGTCACGAAAGGTGCACTCCGCTTTCCGCATGTGCAGATGGCTTGCCAAACCAGGAATTTCTTCGCAAATTTGGACATCTTCTGAGTGCGGACATGCTCCGGAACGCTGAACTTAGCCTTGGCCGTGGAAAACAGGTTGCCGGGGATCTGTTTGAAGTCGGCCTTCACATATGTTTCGTCTTCCATGATGCAGCATTCAACTTTCGTCAGCATGTTGAGGTACAACTTCCTGGCACGGGTTTTGGCGGACTTGTTCTGCTTCTCGTCGCGATTAGGGCCTTTTGTACCTTGAACGTTCGAAGCCCAGCCTTAGTTTTGGCCTTCTGGACAAAACTTCGGCTTAGGTGCAGCTTCAGCCACATCCCGAACGGAGGCGTTCGGATTTCGGTTGAAGGCCCCAACTACGCGGTTGTGATTTTGGGTGTTGTACGGAATACTTTTTCCTTAACTTCTGGGCTTCCGATCGGTGGTCAACCGTTCCTCGAACCGCTTAATCACTCACGACACCGTGGAATTCGCGATTCCCAACGTTTTAGCGACGGAACGATGCGAGAGATCCTTGTTCTCGTGATGAATGCGCAGATTTTATCACGCACGAGCTGTTCTTTCAACTCCATTTCCGCGAGTTTTGATCACAGGACTTTAAAACTTGCAGGATGTAAATAATGCACTATGAACTAAATCCACCCAAATTTTCATTAAATTCTACCCAACGGTTAAAAAGTTAGAGCAATTTCATAGTGTGGCAATTTCATCGTGGACACCCCTTATGCATTTGTTTGCACAGCCGTTTATAGAGTGGGCCATTTTGTACACATTTCGACTTTTAAGATGCATAGAAGAAGTTGGTGAACAATACAGCTTTGAATGTCGTTTTATCAACAAAGCCGGGAGGAGTGCTATACGGTTGGAATACAACTAAAATTGTTACTTGGGATAAGGATGGTTATAAATTGAATATCCCTATTAAATCATTTTGGTTCGAATTGTGTGCTTTATACTGGCGTTGATAGCATTGCCTCGAAAGAAGAACGGCACAGACATGTAGTAAGAAATAAATTTCATAAGAGGGGACGGGCTTCAGTTGTGAAATCAGACACCGTTAACGAAGTTTAATAAATTTGAAACTGAAGGGTTTGGCTATGACTGTATTGAAAATTGAATAAAATCGACTGATATGAAAGGTAAAGACAATTTGAACCATTTGTTAACCGTTTTTGAGGACCCGGAGAGAGAAAACCATATTTTCAACCTGGTAGTTTGGATATTTGTATGGGACCAAAAGCAGTGTTGTTGAATCATGAGCGTTTTCACGATTTGCAGCCGAGAGTTCTCTGCTCGCGAGAGGAGAGAACACAAATAATGCTGCTGTTCATCATCCCCCTATCGTTTCCGCAGGAGAGTGAATGTGTGTATTTTTTGCCATTGCGCTTCATCTCTTCATGCTATGAAACGAACTATTATTGAGTGGCGAGGAACCAACTCGCATGGTGAGTGAGTACCGCATGAGCAGCTGACGGGTTTGCTCATTGAGTTAACGATGCTGGTTGAACAAGATGTTACGGATAATTCGCTTGCGTCTAGTAGGTGGGATATCTGCGGCGTGCCACCAATAGAGGGTTTGGGATTTGTTTTATCACCTCCTATTTGCTTCCTGCTTAATTAGTAAAGCTTGTTGGTGGGATAGTGATATTGGGTTTGCATTATTTATATCTTGGCGTTAGCTTGTGTCGCTTTTATGATGCATCTCTGGTGTAATTTATAAAGACTTTATAGAAAGAATTTATAAAATTAGTGTGCATCCGGCTATCGAGGTTTGCGAGAACGGTTTAATTTTCGTACTGGCTGATAAAGCACGTACGTGGACAAGACATTTGTGTGCATCTGGCATCGAATACATATTTAAATGTCAGCAAACAGAGCGCAGTGTAAGCCGATATATGAATTACATCTCAGCATTGTTATTAAAAATATGCAGTTCCTTAACTATCGATATCCATGAGTTCAAGATGTGCTGTGTTTTCTAGTGAGTTTTGGACTGTACATTTAGTGACTTTTTTAAATGTATATCATGAAACATGTCAAAATTGTATAAGATAATCTGTCTCCACTTCTATTTCACCTACATTTGACTTATCTTTTGCATCATATTCAAGAAGCGAAGTAAACGATTAGGAGATGCTAGACCACTTTCCGTACAAAGTATATTCGATCGAAACGTCATTTTTTTTTTTAAATCCTATTGAACATATTGTTTAGGTGTGATTCGTGGCTTTCAGATTTGACAGTGCATATTAGACAGTCATTACGAGAGAGCTAACGATTTTTTGACGTACACACTTAGAAGATTTTACAGTATTCGGTAATTTTTTACCGAACTTTCAACAGCTGAACGTTCGGTAATCCGATTTACCGGATTTCGGTGAAATTTTACAGTATTCCGGTACAAAAATTACCGGAACATGTTACCGAAGTCCGTTAAATCGGATTACCAAACTGTTCAGCTGTTGCAAGTTCGGTAAAAAGTTACCGAATACTGTAAAATTTTCTGAGTGTGTAGGCTACGTCTTACGGCAAGGTTAGGGTGTCATTTGAAAATCCTAAAATAAGGTCCGATAGGAAATACAAATTAAACGCTCTTAACTTAATTTTTCTTCGATAGATTTTCAATATGTTTAAATCAATCGGTTGCAAAATTCCCCGCGTATTGAGTCAACTATAAAAAAATATCTTTCTACAATTGTAAACTATTGAAAGTAACGCAAATAAAAGGTGATGTTTTAAAATATAGTTTTCAAGGCTAAATTTACTACATGCATAGTATTTCAATGATTTCCATTTCAATGTTGCAGTAAAGATTTCAATGTAGCAATAAACTATGTTGCAGTGAACGATAAAAAAGGGATACACCTTCGCAAACTAAATCATTCGTTCGGTATTATTCAAGCTGTGCGGAATGGCGGGGATCAAATATTGGATTGACAGCTTGCGGTGGCTAATACCCTGGAGGGTTCACTGGCGTAGCTGATAACTGTATTTTTCTAGGCAACCGTTGCGAGGCAGCCATGAGTTTTGTGATGAGCAATCGGTTGACCAAACCTGTGACCATGAGGAGCAAAATAAGGTGCTTGTGTTGATCCTGATCTTGGCCAATTTTTGGTACGATGCAACGGATGCAATAATTTGCTTCTGCAAAAGACCAAGGAGGTTTAAATTCAAATGTGCACCATATAAAATCCGCCCTTTTCAGGACGGCCAATTCAATTTTCCTAGTTAAGAAGTTTGTATGAATTTATCGTACATTTTTCAAATTCCGATCTAATTTCTTGGCAATTGGCAGCCAGCGGCGGTTCAAATAGTTTTAGTTTTCCTTTAGTCGTCGCATACCTAAAGCGTTGTGTAAAATTTCTAGAACGGTTCGAAAATTTATACTGTGTGCGCAAATACAGAGCAGGCTTACAGCAATGGTTGATTGCCCAATAGAAATTTAAAAAATGGCTACCATCACGAAAAATTAAATTACTGAACGCTAATAACTCGATCATTTCTTGATTGATTTTTGAGATTTATTCTCTAGACGACAAGAGGTTCTCACGACTGCTATTTTATTTTGCTCAAGTGTTTACAATTTTAAAAAGGTGCATATATTGTATGTTGTGTATTTTATTCCGGCAAGTATCAAGAAATTTCCAATCACGGATAAGATTTAGCTTTTCTCACGTTGTATTCCGGATTATCATTATCTGTACATGTAAATTAGTACTGTGATGAACAATTGTTCTGTTTTGTTAACAATTCGAGTAGGAAAGAGTTTATCATCCATGAAATTCCCGAGTATTGTAAAATAATTTTAAATATTTTTTTTTCGTTGTTATTATGCATTGTCATAGGTTCGTAGTGGATGCGCGAGTCTGTCTACAATTGCAGCAGGACTACAATCTGTAGACAAGTAAATACAATTAAAATTGTTTTTAACCTTTTATATTTTAACATCCCTTCACTATATTTTCTATGCTTTTTTATAGGTCAGTTTCAGCTTCACATATATCCTTCCAGGTCAATTATAGTCCACCTTACCTTAAATATGTATTCGAAAAGATAGGAAGGTTTTTAACGTTTTTTAGTAAGGATCATATGCGACAAATTCAACTGAACAAAGCTTTTCCCAAATTTACCAAAAAGGATAATTTACAATAATTCATTTCATATTTTACAGATAAAGAATCATTTCCGGATTCTTCAAGAGTTATCGGAAAATTAATTATTGTTTTCTGAAGTTTCATTACGTTTCCGTTTTTGGCGTTATTCACACTCATATAAAATTTATTTAGCCTCACTGTTATATATATTTATATATATATATATATATATATATATATATATATATATATATATATATATATATACATATATATATACATATTTATATATATATATATATATATATATATATATATATAATATATATATATATATATATATATATATATATATATATATATATATATTCTACTATAGTTTACTGGCTTGCTAGTATTACTACTGAACATTATAGCGTCAGTTTATTATTTTATTTTATGATATTAAATTTATGCAATACATAAATTCACATAATTAAAATCACTATAGTACCCTCTACAAAAAGTTATTGTGATAAAAGGAAAAGGAAGAGCACTTAGAAATTTTAGGTTTACTATTCTTTATATGCTCTATAATCTCAGATCATCCATGAACATCCCAAGTTTTGAAAAATAATTTTAAACCATGATTTTTACTCGTTTTTACATTGTCTAAACTTTCAGGTTCACAAATGGAATTGTTATTATTATTCTTATATTCACTCACTATATTAGACATCATTCTAATATTCATTCACTTTATTTTATAAATTACTATATGACATTGACTATATATTGGGAAAGGAGGAAGCATCAGGGATGACTCAATCTGGAATTGAACAATGGAGTGGTATGACAACCGGCGTCTAGGACCTTTATTTTTATCCTATCGATTCGATTGTGATGCTGTGAATTCTACTCCAACAGTTTCAGCGAGAGTGACGTGCCCTTCTTAAAAAGCCATCCCGTAAAAAGTTTGATAAGGATTGCGATTGTACACGATTTTCATTGCTGCATAACTAATTTATCAAACCATTTAATGAAAAAAAATCCACAAAATAAGAAATTTCAACTTGATTTCAAGTTCGAAAATCGTAGAGAAGAGCAAAACTTCAGCATAGGAACTCATTTTCGGCACATCGATAGAAAACATGAAATTTATCAATGTTTATATATGAAATATCAAATCATACATTTGGCAAGTTAGTTAAGTTCAATAACTACAAAACAATGTCAGTATGAACGTATTCCCTGAATGTTTACATTCTTTCTGACCGAACACAAAACAAATAAATTGAAGCTCATTTATGTGTTTTTGACTAACATTAGCCTTAGATTGTAGTTAGTTTAACCTGTATTTTTACTTAAAGTTTTTTTTTATCTGTGTTTGTGTGTGTTTTTTTTTCTCAAAAATGTTCAAGTCAAAAGAAGCCAAAAGTTTTTTGACAATTTAGAATTAAAAAAAATGTGTTATGTAAGCCCCACTTCAAACTCCTGCCCACCTTCCCATCCATTCAGTTGTTAATCCTATTAACCTCGAGACGGCCGCGAGTAATCGGTTCTATCCTCTTAACGTTAGTTTTAAGATAATTTATGTATACAAATATGAAAACTTGGCTCTGTAAAGTTAATTCGATTGAGCCTGTACAAATAAATGATTTATATAAAAAAAATGTTTACGCTCCAAACAAATACACTTTTCATACCAACAGCTGACTGCTGCAATGGGGTCAATGGCGTTTCAATATTTCGTGTCGTAATTTAAAATGGAATGCCGTGATTGCGGTTAAGAAACTGTGTTAGATTTTCAACAACATCTCAGTAGCCAGCGATTTCTCGCGTACCACGAGCAAAGGAACTATCCTTTTTGACCGATATCGTTCATCAATCTTCTGTTAATAACGCAGCTATTAAAATATTTTGTATTGCATAAGTTGTTGAAAGCTACACGCAGAGCCAAAGATTTGTTTATTTTGCCGTGGTATACAATAGAGAAAGTCGAGGAAGAGAATCGTTGGTTGGTTCTTTTCAAATGATACGCGAGATTTGAAATATAACAGTACGATGCAAAGATAAATAAACCACTTTGTTTTTGAAAGTCACATTCCATCTTTTTATTAAACTGCGTGTTATGCAGAGTGTAAATGAAAACAGATATTTATAATATCAGTCTACCACTGAAAATCCATTCCCGAATGAAGATAGCAGAAAAAGAAGATAAATCTCAA
>JASCZW010018933.1:0-14582 GCA_034211315.2 Aedes japonicus | reverse complement strand
TGTTGATTACGGGTAGTTTTTCTTTTTTGTAGCGTTTACTATACAAGGTTTTACCAAGGGTAAGTCGCTTAGAACAGTGTGAACACGATGTTTTTCACACTAGACGAATATGTTTCCTAACAGCGGCACTTCGATTTTCAATACATACCACATGTGTAGCACACTGAGGCACACTTTTGACAGTTGAGCGTATAGAAATATGAAACCAGCAACCTTGCCAATATGCATTCCCTGGTTGCCAGGCCCAGAAGAAAATAACAATTTGGGCTGTCAACACATCGGCACTTCGGCACATTACGGGAACTCCCAGAACATCCCGCATATCGAAAAACAATTTGCTATATAGTCAAAACTATACTGCAAATGTAAGATATATTATCACATTTTATGTTATTGTTATCAAAAAGTTTAATCTCGGTTTCACCATATGAACTCTACACTAACACATATTGTTAATGTATGCGATATTGTTATTGAAAGGTTTTTTAGTGTATGTACTTGGTCTGGATTATATACCCACTTCTTGGTATAAAGTACAGCAAAAATTTTGTTCGTGAAAATTGCCATATTTTTATGGTAACCTAACTTAACCGCCTATTCAGCATATTGTTATTTGGCCTTCTACCATCTGACTTATTGTTAAAACTATATAGGAGATTGTTAGTTTATAGTTGTCTACTATAAGGGTAAATGGCATAACAATAACAGCAAGGGTCGTCAACATTAAAGAAAACAAATTCAAGAATGGTATGTGATTATGCGGGATTGCAACGCTTGTTGACACAGTCATAAAAAATAGCACAGGAGAAAAGTGTACTGAGCGATCCACCCCTTGGGTTTTACACTCGGAATGAAATGCTGCAACGTTGCCTTCCATTGCATCTAATTTTTGTTGGATCCTTTTTGTCTTTCTCAGTGTCGTTCGTTCTGCTTGGAATATAAGATTTAGTTGATTTTTCTCTTAGTTGAATAATGCAAGCTAAAAATCTTAAATTGTGGTTCGCTTGTTCTATACGTCGGAAGGTTAACTAAAGCACGTGAGAGTTAAATCGATTTAACTATCTCTGATCACCTAATTTCTGTAACAAACTATCGATTTCTTATTAAACTTGGATGATTATTTTAATAAAAAACTCAGTTTAATTTTATTTAATAATGTGTTTTTTCTTAAATTCTTCATCAAGGTGACTTTGAACTTCCTATGCTGATTCGTCACCGACGCAATAACGCCATTTATATTCCAAGTGGACAGAAAAATCACGATGTTCACGAAGACCGGCCTTGACATCCCCTTCTCGCTAATTGTCAGCCACAGCAGCACCTTCTTGGGGAACATGGTGTGTAAAATGAACTTCACCTCGGAGCTAGATCTGTGCGCCGCCGCCGCCACTATTTTCGACCGGCGCGCCGCTGCATTTTTTACCCGCGTCGCCGGGCAATTTGGGGCACACCGATGAAAGTTTTCACCCTAAAGTATGCATCCCTTCAGTAATGTTCATTAATTCTGTAGAAATCTGCTTTTATAACAAACTAGCTGACCCGGCGAACTTTGTTCCGCTCTAACCGATTTTAGGATTCAAATAATTCCGAACATTCATGATTTAATTTTACTTTTAAGTTACCAAGCCACTTGGACACTTCCTCGCCTTTTAATTCGCCTTTGAGTATCATTGCTTGAATGACATTATTCTTTAGTTGCTTAACGACCAATCTTGTTCCATTTCACAATTTCGGTTGATTGAGATTATGGAGCATGATGATAACAGATCCAATCTTCAGTTGTAAATTATATGGTGGTATTCCTGGTAAATCAAATGAATTCAGGAATTTTGTTGGATTATTGGTTACTTCGTCTGTATTAGTTACACAATTAATTAAGTTGAATGAATGTCCACTAATTATATTTTGAATAACAAATTTCAAATCCCCGGCATCCTTATGTTTTGCACGTGCACTTAACCAATCGTTGTTCTCATAATTCTGGATGGTGTTTGGAAGACACTTGTAATGAGTTCCTCTTTCGTTTTTGTAGAATGGCAGACATTCGGCGACGAAAACAATCCATTGCCAATCGCCAACAATTGATTCGAAAAAATCCCGGCACACGGATCATTTTGCAAGGTAACTCACATATTTCTCGTCAACTATAGCTTCTTTACATATCGCCCCAAATATGAAAGCTTAAGGCTTGTGAAATAACAGGTACACTAAAACCATTGCGCCTCCAAAAGCATAGTTGCATAGCTCGATCGAGTACCTCCAATGCTCGTTTGTGTGCCATTGTACATTCGTCCCAGATGATGATCTTACAATACTGCAACACTTTCATCTTTGCCGAATTCTTCGAAATATTGCATGTCGATTCGTCTGTCAGTTGGAGATTCAACGGCAGCTTCAACGCAGATTGAGCCGTTCGACAACAATGTGGCTGCAATACCTGAAAAGGCAATCGCCATCGCAATATCTGATCATGGACGAACCCAAGCCAATAGTAATGAAATAAGGTACTTTTTGCAAGTTCCGCCAGGTACATTGATGAAGAACACGCCTCCATTTCAATCGGCAATCGCTTTCATCTAAGTGTCGTATAGGTCCTTTTGCTGAGGAGTCACTGCCACATATGAATAAAATCACCACCCAAATCACCATGACCAAAATCAGCGCCTCGTTGCGCATCTCATTGTTAATTTCCAGCTCGTAATTCACAGTAACTGTGCGAGCTCGATGTAAAATATCATCAACCATGCCGTCCTTGTATTTGTTCCACAATTTGACTACATTTGATGGAAAACATGTCGAGATGATGATCGTAAACAGGATACGAATTTGATTGCAGGTACAGTATCAGTGGCATTGGCATGTGTTGTATCCCAATGTGTGTCTTTAATTAACAATGACAACATGACAGGCCTCTCGATATGTCGCACATAGTAGATCACCCACAGTCCGAAACGACTCGTACGAAGCTAAACCGCGAACATTAAACTAAAACAGAATAATAAGAACACCTGTAAATTTGAGCAATGCCATGTGGACTCTCATCGTCAACTCCGATCCATGTCAAGGATAACTTGATCAAAACGAAAAAATACCATACATAATGTATTGAAAATCTATCATTTCAAAGTTTTAATTTTTTCCATAAGTTTGTCCAACTTTCTCTTTTTTTTACAAATGTTCCTTGAGCGTAGACGAATAGAACAAAAAAAAAGGCAACTTAAATCGGACGATCCGTTCTCGAGTTATGCGCGGTCTTACGTATGCCACTCTGTTTTATATATATAGATTATGACATCTCGATGCGATGTGCCATCTAGAGGATGAGCGTGATCAGCTTTGACGTTTCGTTCTAGCAACTGCAGTGTACATTTTCGTGTTTCGACTCTCAGCAATTTCGCGAGTGAGTTTGAATTTAATAATAATAAAATGTCGCCATAAATGTCGAGAAAATTTCCATTGCGAGTGCACATTCCTCCATGCCTCCATTTCCTCCATGCTGAGTAAACACCTCACAACAACGTGGTTGCTTCGCGCCGACAGCAGCAGGCTACAGGCCATGCTGCAGGTGGCAGTGTTGTTAGGAAAAACAGTTCAGTGAGCCGTTCGTTTGGATTGTAATCAGTTTTAGCTAAATAACTTTTTCTACAATCATCGGATTGCTTTGCAGTCTTCAAAGAAAAGTTTCCTTAAAAAATTTCCAAGAAGAAAATTTGGTTCACTTATTTTTAGATGGCAACGGGTCACCTCGCCAGATTATTCAATGTAAAAGTAAGTTTTCCCATATAAAATCTTATGTAAAATTAAAACCTCGAGAGCAAGATTATAGTTTCACCGATCGAGCTGAAATTTTGCACAGTTATTATGGGACCCAAAAGGCTTCCAAAAATCATTGGGGAGCGTATATTTTTTTCTTTCATATGTCCGTGTCCCAGGCTAGTGCACATATTGATTCCACAAATAATAGTAATTGCACCTGCAATGCGTTCCGAACTTCCAATCGTAGTCCTTAATTCGTCACCTAGGTCTTTGCCGATTGTTCCGGTCCGTATTAACATCTGTATTATTTGTAACGTTGATTTTTTAAGGGCGGCTTGTTGGGCCTTCCCCAACCCCCTGTCTCGTCGGGGGGCCATCGTGCACAGCACTTTTTAGAGTCCCACGCTGGCACAAGGACGATGATCAGCCGCTCCTAACACGGAGACAGACGCTGTTTTGAGCCGCCCCTAACATGGAGAACAGAAGCTCAGATAGACTGCACCCTTTGAAGACGGCAGCCCCCCATTCCCTGTCAGCATATGACCAAGGTCCCACCGGGGTTGGTTACCCGATCTATGGTTACTCATACCCCAGTCGGCACCACGGGGAGGTAGGGATAGGAGTGACCGGACAAGAGGCTAAGGATCGCAGTAAGATCTATTTTATACCTGCAGGTACGCGAAGTACCAATGGTACGCATTGTCCAGTCATTTACTAACCAATTTGTCGTGTTTGTTGTTTAACATTGCACTGGAGGGTGTGATTCGAAGAGCTGGGATAGACACGAGTGGCACGATTTTCAGGAAGTCTGTCCAACTATTTGGCTACGCCGACGACGTTGATATCGTAGCACGTAACTTTGAGACGATGGCGGAAACGAACATCAGACTAAAGGCTGAAGCTGGTAGGATTGGGCTTGTGATTAATGCGTCGAAAACATGGAGGGAAGAGGCCCACGAGAAGACAATGTTAGCCTCCTAGCACGACTTCAGATCGACGGTGATGTAATCGAGGTAGTAGACGAATTCGTGTATCTGGGCTCATTGGTGACCGCCGATAACGACGCCAGCAGAGAAATAAAAAGGCGCATTATGGCTGGCAATCGTGCCTGCTTTGGACTCCGAAGGACGCTAAGATCGAACAAAGTTCGCCGAACCACCATCTGTTGACCATCTACAAGACATTAATTAGACCGGTAGTTCTCTACGGCCACGAAACATGGACATTGCTAGTGGAGGACCAACGCGCCCTTGGAGTCTTTGAACGGAAGGTGCTGCGTACCATCTACGGTAGAGTGCAGATGGAAGACGGAACGTGGAGAAGGCGAATGAACCACGAATTGCATCAGTTGCTGGGAGAACCTCCCATCGTACACATCGCAAAAATCAGTCGACTACGATGGGCTGGGCATGTCGTAAGAATGTCGCAAGGTGGATCGATCAAGTAGATGGCGACCGCAGACAGCGAGGCTGGCGAGTGACAGCCATGGACCGAATAGAATGGAGACAACTTCTGTGTACAGCAGAGGCCACGCCGGCCTTAGACTGATTGGTAAGGTAATGTACCTGCAATGTGTCAAAACAAAAAATTGTGCACTAAAATATGTCAGAAATGGTTTTACTAATCATCTGCTTACTGACAAAGTGTTTCGCAATGTATGTCCAATCTTAGCAAAACAAAAGGCTGTTCTTTATTTGCAGAAAGACAGGGGTCGAGATATTGAGAACGACCGTTAATGTTCGGCAAATAAACTTCATTTATAATGAAATTGATGATTTTTTCTAAGAATTACCATCGTTGGGAAAACATTGTTTTTATTTGTGCGTGACAAATCTCGGATGATATAACTTGGCTAACTAGTGGCTAACCAAGGAATTAACCGGTAAATCTGTGCCAGTGGATTCTTTTTGAAACGTGATTATAGTAATGATGAAAAAATGTTGATAGTTCGGTCAAGTCACTGCTCTTAATTTTTACCTTTTTTTTAAATTAATCATTTATTTGTACAGGCTCAATCGAATCAACTTCACAGAGCCAAGTTTTCATATTTGTATACATCAGGTATCTTAGAACTAAAGTTAGAGGGATGGAGCCGACTACTCGCGGCCGTCTCGAGGTTAATAGGAATTACAATTTAACGGATAGGAGGAGGGGCGGGTATCTTTTTTATAATTCATTTAATTTTTGATCTTTAAGCCCTTTAATACATGAATTTGAGAGCAATATGGATTTTTTTTTTCAATATTTTCTTGTAAGGTTTTGATACATTTTGGTTCTTGCATATTTTAATCTTAAATTTTTTAGATATATGTTTTATTTTTGTTTTCAGATTTAAAGGTAGAGAAAATGGCGTCTTTGACAAGTTTAAAAATTTGAGATTTATAGATTTTTAGATTTTAAGAATTTAAGATTTTTAGATATTTAGATTTTAAGATTTCGAGATGTTAAGATTTTAAAATTTTAAGATTTTTAGATTTTTAGATTTTTAGATTTTTAGATTTTCTGTATTACAAGAGTGTGCTATTCTACGGTACATTAAAATGGGGAATTCAAAATTAGTAAAATGTTTAATCAGAACTCCATAATCTACTTTTTTGTTGTAGTAAGTGTTCATAAAAATATTATTTATTGAATATATCATTTTACTAGTTTAGTAAGTTTATTAATAAAGCCATAAGCCAAACTTCCCGTTGACTTGTCATGAACAATTTCTATCATGTTAAGTGTCATATCTTTGTACACACATAATTTATGCCCGCGCCGATCCACGCCACCGCTGCCGCCAAGAACGCGCACAGGTCTACTCGGAGCTCACCTCTTTCGTGGGGGAAGTACAATACGAAGTGCCCCGCCAGTCATTGCCATCCAGTTCTCGTCGTCCATCACCAACGCCATGTCGTGATTCGTCTGGAAAATCGAGTTGACCATCTTCTTCAGCCGCTGTAATGTCCAAGTAACAATTTTGGTTTTATAAGGGTTCTGAAGAGCATGAATTAGACTTCAAGAATGCTATAAAATCATGATAAAACCAGCAATGTTCCTTGGGATGTCTCATCGTCCATTACGACGCAATCAAATTTGGTCAACAAACTCGTGTACAATTTACGCACTATTCCTTTGGCTGTTGTGTTTTGCTTATCATCTCGATTTGGTGTCACTTTAGTCTTATATGTTGACAGTTCGGCTCGTTTCTTTGCTCATTGCACTGTTGTGTGGGACTTTCCAAACTTGTTTCCGATATCTCTGATGGAATGGTTGCGATTGCGTTTGAAAATGCTGGCCACTATTCTTCCGGTCGCTGTGGTTTCCTATTCCTGGTTTCAATTTTCTCTTGATCCTGGCTTCCTGGCAGTCGTCAGATGTTCTCCGAACACTTTTATAACATTCGCTATTGGTGATTTGGCAGTATTAAATGATTTTGCCAAGTCGGCGTGGGAATAATTTGGATTTTGCTTATGCGCGTGCAAAATTTTGATTCACTGCTCTTCTTACTTCGACGCCATTTTGACAACTGTATAGAAAATGGCAAAAACAAAATAGTGGAAACATTCAGTTCGCATACACCTACAAACAGAGGCGTGTCCAAGTTTTTGTTAAAGCACGATTAAAAAAACTTCGTCATATTTGAGTCGACCAAGTTTTGACCATTCCATCCTTTATTTACGGACAAGTGGACTTCTACAGCACCCGTACAAGAATCTGTAATTCGTTCTGCCCAAGCCGTTGAAATTTAAATGCCACCACATAAATAAATGCAAATGCAGGACATATTTGACCAACACTGTACGAAATAGACATCTTTTTGTGCAGTTATTCCGTCTCGACACACGAGTTGAATTTAAAATGTTGCACTTGTTCAAACCGTCCATTTTTGTTGCTGTTGTTGTTGTTTTGTGCTCATGGTTTCCATTTTCTCTCCCGCCTCTCTTATTCCAGACATGGTTCATTTCCTGGATGCAACCGCATCTGCAGAAATGTGTTCCCAAAAGGCAATAAACGGAACCCGACGACGACACCCACAATGTGCTGACTTGAAATGCGAGCAAAAATGTGATTGCTGTCTCCAAGCGGGTGGTGTACCTTGGATGACTACCCCTGTGGCCGGCGAGGCTGGTGATGAACGAGACGAGGACGACCGACAAGAGAGTGCCGAGTACATGAATATTGTCAATAAAATAGATGAATCTCGCTATACGTTGATACACAAATGCAATGCGGTGCTTAGGAAGCTGCACGAGTGGTTGTCGTCGGCTTCGATGGCTCCACTGACGAAGAAAGAATTAGAAGAAGAGGAGGAAAACTCATATCTAGATATGGGTGGTGTGGGACATAAAAATGATATTAATTTAACCCAGCCGTCAGATAAGATTGACGCTTGCGAAAAATTCGAGAGCAACGATGTCGGCATACTTGTGGAAGTAGAGCCTTCCGGCGACAATGGCAAGAACGAGGAACAACTCAACGAGGAAGAAAATTGTTATGACTTTACAACCGATAGATGCCTGTATGACGATTACTCTTCCGACATCAAATTGAATAACGTTGCGAGCGTAATCCCAGTGGAAGAAGATGATAACAAGTGTCCCTTTAGTGGTTTACCAGCAGCCCATCTACGCATCAAACAATCCCCCAAGTACGGAACCCTCTTCAGATACGAGAAGCGCTTGTTCTTTGATCAAACGAAGAAGTTCTATGTCGGTCTGCTGGACCGATGGCTTCTGTTGTATAACAATAGTAACGAACTGAAACCGGCTCACTGCATTCAGATCAAAGATATAAAACTCGACCTTAATTTAAACGATCAAATCAATGAAAAGCATCAATTCCACATAATCACACCAAGCGATTCAAAGATTTGCTTCCTCTCACCAAGTTTCATGGAACTGAATGAGTGGATTGTGGCACTCGAACAAAACCTACTAGCCAAAACCGAAGGCATACCGTCGAACAACAGTCCCCGGAAGTTACCGCTTCCTCCAACGCCGGACGATGAACCCGATAACAGCTGTTTGTCACGAACCGACCACGCTGATAGTATCTACGAAGAGCCTCAGCTTTTGCACAAACAGCGAGAGCTTGTCGAAGGAAAACAGAACGACTACGACACTCCAAAGTCAGCCAGCGTCGATGTTTGTCAGCAGAACCAAACTGAACAGCACATGAAAACCAGCCCAACTAAAATAATTAATGATGCTCTGATTTCTCCAACCAGAGCAAACAAGTGTGAACCAATTAGCCCTACCGTTGGGCCAACTGTTGCGACTAACATTTCCGCTTCTCCGACATCTCCGGCGACAACACCAGTTAAAAGTTGGCTCTTTAATCGGTTCCATAAATCACCACCATCCCCTTCGGATGGCGTCGAACAGCAGAAGCACATTCGGAAGGCGTCGGCCAAGAAGCTCTCTTTCCCGCAGCAGGAACCCTGGCCAGGAACAAGGCGGCCACAAGGACCACAACACCTACCAGATGTGACTGCAAAACCACCCAATTCGACCAAAACGACTGCCAGTACGGTTCCGTCGGCATCGGGCAAGGGAACCAAAATAAATATGATAATTAGTCAACTGGAGGCCAACGGTCAATTGAGCCTTCTGTCGAAAAGTTTTAACGGCCCGGCCAAACGGAATACGTGGTGCGTAGAAGAGTAGCAGCAACTAGCAAGCCGAGGGATAGGTTTAACGGCAAGTGTAGTGTTGCCATGGTTGCCCATGTATGAGTGTGTAATTTTCCGGCTAATAAATCCAACGTCGAGGAAGACGGAAAGAAAACTAACATTTCCGATCCTTTTAGTTTCGCAGCCCCTTTTGACCGTTATTAGTTGTAATTTGTTTCGAATATTGGTTCCTTGCCCGCTTCCAGGGCTGGCGCCATCGAGTTGTACATACTAAATATATTGAGCAGGGGTAGCCCTGGGGCCCATGCCGAAGTTGTTTGTTTTTCGACCTGGAACTTTGTCAGAAAAGTTTTACATTGGATTTTTTTTTGAATGTAAGTTGTTTTCGTGATTCAAATTAATTTCGGTTTAACAATAGAACTATTCGTTTCAAGCATCGTTTTGCTATTTGTAATATAACAATTAGTTTTGTACTTGTTGGTTGTCCCATGGTATTGTTTCGGCATAAAGACTGGACTCGGAAAAAATGAGACACACAAAAATAATCACCAAAAATTCCTTTTTAATCGGATGCTTCTCAATTTTTCAAGGATTAAATAACTATATATGAGCTATGTTTGAGCGTAATTTATTTATCGAATTTCCTCCCCCAAGCTCATTCAGCTCGTACACTTCTCTTAACACTGCTCATGAGATCTTGGGCGAGGCTTTGTCCATCTTCCTTACACAATTTCTCCCAGTTTTTCTTCAAAGCTTCATCGGTTTTGAATGTTTTTCCGCTTTTCTTGAACTTCTTCTTCACTATCGCCCAAAACTTTTCGATCGGACGAAGTTCTGGTGTATTTGGCGGGTTCGCCTCCTTCGGGCCCACATTAACGCCCTTCGCTTCGTACCAATCCATTAGAGGCTTGGCCAAGGGGTGAGTCGCTCAGCACACTTTTCTCCTGTGCTATTTTATTTAGTGTGCCTACAAGCGTTGCGTGTTCCTGTAAGGTGCCGAAGGTGCCGATGTGTTGACAGTCAAAATAATAATTTTTGCTGTTCCTGGCAACCAGGCATTTGTTTTGGTTTCTACAAGAAATAAACAATACAGAAAATAAGCAGCAGTGCACTAAAGCGGGTCGTTTCTAGGATTTTGAGGACATAAATTATGAATTTCTAAATGAGAAACCATTCCTTCCAAGTTAAGAAAGTGGTTAATAGTGGATAGGACTTTGCTCAAGTGGGTGCAGAACTGTTTGATTCTTGCCTACACGCTAAGCTCAGTTTACCCATAATGGCAAAAAAATGCTCATACTTATTTTTGGGTATACTTGCCTTTACCCATATTTGAGTAAATTTGTATGGAAAAAAATACTCAAATATGGGTAAGTAGTAATGTACCCATAATTGGGTATGTGCACTTTTCGCGATTATGGGTATTCTTCACCCATATTTAGGTAAACTGAAATTAGCGTGTATACCGTACTTCTCCCGTGCACCAAACGTCAATGTAAGGATGAAAGAATGTAACTGAGTTGTTCCCTATTTGATTCTTTTGCAGTTTATTGGAGGTGAAGGTGAAATTTTTAGGGCTGATCGATACACAATAAAGGTAACTAAAGCAGTTCGTGTGGTCGAATTCGGTTAGTCAAAAGTCCAACGCAACTCCCAGTGCAACCCGATCTAGAGTCAAACGAAATATGCAATGAATCGTACTGCTCACCTTCACGATTTACGTAGATTAGTTTTCCATAAGATTTGCAGTGCAAATTCAACATACAAAACTCTCGCTAGATTGACGTGACGAAATAAATAGAGCGAAAAAAAATGTCACCAATAACAACGCATATTGGCAAGGTTGCTGTTTTTTTCTTCTGAAAGGTCTACTGTCAAAAGTGTTCCTCAGTGTGCAGGGATGCCATATTTACAGACATGTCTGTAAATTTGCAGACTTTTCATTTTTGTTGCAGACTTTTCCGACGATGCAGACATTTAGCAGACATTTTATTTATGTTGCAGACTTTTACAGACATATAATTTTTTTTCTTTAAATTTCAAATAAAAGGTATTTCAATACTTCGGATTTAAAACGTACGAGGATTTAAACAGTATTGTAGATACAATAAGAAGTTATGTTGATTTTTTTTAAAATATCGTAGGTATCATTTAATGTAGAAATCCTTGAAGAAACGAAAGCGGGGGGGCCACTTGGAGACACAATGAGTTCGCAGATAAGTATCATACCCTTTCTGAGGGTAACATGGAGTCCCTACTTATGGTAGTGTTCAATCCCATGCGAAAAATTATTGTCAAAGCGTTGGTAATATTGGTCCTTTGTCATTAAGCCACAACGAAAATAAAGCTCCACAACAAAAAATCATATTTGAGAAATTTACCGTAAAAATTGGTTGCCGAATTGCTTGGTTGTTCTAAAGCCCAGTCGGTTGCCACTCGGAGGACAGAGCAACAGTAGAAGTTCTGAGCTATTGAAATAAATCTTAAAACTCTGAATTTTCCAAAGTACTACTAAATGCATCATTTCAGTATATTTGTGCTAGGGATTTAGAAATATATCTCTGAATTAGTCCTAGATTCCAAGAAGTATAGAAAGAAAATACCCACAATTTAGGGTACATCCTGGCAAGTTTAGAAGACGACTTCCCAGAGCTTCGGCAAGATAATTCCCGAGGAAAAAAAACTTCTACGATGGTCAGGTAGAAACTTCTCAGAAGTATTGGAAGAAGGAGTCCAAGCAAGAAGAACATTCAAAAATTCAGGACCGAACATTACTGAAGTTCAAGATCATACTTACCAGGATTTCAGGGCAGAACTTCCCCAAGAACCAGGAGAGGACTTATCAGAGCTTCAGGACGAAGTGGAGGGAAGAGAACTTTTTTGAAGTTAGGAACTTTTCAGAGGTTTTGGAGTTCATCCCAGAAATTCAAGATTGAACTACTAAGATTTCAGAGAAATAACTTCCCTATATTTTAAACGGGAACTAACCAGGAAGGGCCCTACCTTTAATTTCTCAAAATATCAGGAAAAAAAATCCTGAGGAAGTGCCAGGCAGATTTTGCAAAGCTCAGAGGAGAGCATTTCAAAATTTCAGAATTAAGATTTCTCAAAATTTCTTTAGAGAGAACAGAATTAATCGTTCCAGGAGCATTGGGGGTAATTCTTTTTAATTTGAGCACAAATTTCCCAATACTTTCGGAACAAACTTCCTCAGAGTTATGGAGAAAACTTCTTAAAAGTTCAGAAGTCCATGGGGAAACTTCAAGAACAAATTTTAGGAAATTTTCCTAGAAATTTTGGAGACGGCTTTCCAAAAGCTTCACTAAAAACTTCCTCGCAGTTCAGTATGGGACCAATCAGAAGTTTGCAAAGAATAAGCTCAATAAGACCTGTAGGATCAAGAAGGTTTTTTCTCTCCAAAAATTCAGTAAAGAACTCCTCAGAAGTACATAAGTTCCGAAGAGACGAAAAGTTTAGTTGTTACTACCCAGAAGTGCTAGAGAACGTCCCTAAAATTTCGAATCGAACATTCCAGCATTTCAGAATGAGAACTTCTCGAGGTTCAGAAAATCCCAGATGTTCAGGTAGATACTTTTGGTAAAATCAGGAAGAAACTATCCAGAAGTATAGGGTGAGCTTTCTAGTAGTTCAAGCAGGAACTTCTCAGAAATTCAGGAACAAACTTCTTCGAAGTTCAGGAGATTACTCCCCTGAGGTTCAGAAAAGAAAATCTCGGAAGTTCAGAAAAGAACTTCCCTTAACTTCAGGAAGAAACTTTTTTCAACTTTAAGAAGATTTTCCAAGAAATTTTGGAGAGTACTTTCCCAAAGTTTTGCGAAAATTTTCCTCGTAGTTCAGGATGGGACTTAAACTTACCAACTTACTTCTGGAGGGTACGGTTGGGTTCTTAAATGTGAATTTCCAAGAAAATAAGAAGTGACTGCCAGGAATTTCATGAGGAATTGTGCCTGACGTTCAGGAGGAAACATACAATCCAAGAAAAAGATGTCGAAACGTTTACATAATCACACATATAGCGGAAATGACATAACTCGCTCTCTTATTACGTCTCCTCGTTGAAAGAAGTATAATTTTGTAAAAAAAATTACAGACTTTTATAGACATTCCCAGACATTTCAAATTTTTATCACAGATTTTTGAAAAAAATATCTGGCATCCCTGTCAGTGTGCCACACATGTGGTATGGATTGAAAATTGAAGTAACACATTGTGACTGGCACACTGTCAAGCAATTCCAGGTAATCTTCGCGAGGTTGGCCAGTCTGTGAACCGTTAGGAAGGAAATAAGGTAAGCTTTTGATAGTTTAGCGGCTGATAACTTACAGTAATGGCGATTTTTGATTTTTGGCGAATGAAATTATTTCTGCTCGACGAGCAGCATTCAACGTAGAAGGATGTGTTTTTGGAATACTGAAATTAGATTTATTTATGTTGGGCCGTTGCTGCTGAAACTGCTTGAACATTTTTATTTCAATGACAATGCTTAGGATCTATGTCTTCAATTTAAAATAACTATTGTTAATCAGTATTCGAGATGACATGGAATTTTATGAGTCCAATATTAATTAATATATAAATACGTTTAAATATGTTCAAGGTCCATGTGTATTCTCAATTGTAAGATCATTTTCTTTTTCTCTCTCTCTCTCTCTCTCTCTCTCTCTTTCTGTCTCTAAATCTCCCTCCTTCTCTCGCTCTCTTTCTCTCTGCTTTTTTTTCAATATATAATTTTATTATAATAAATGTATAGCAAAGATGTTTGCGATAGTTCAAATATGTTGGCGTAAGTGCAAACACACATTCATTGTTGAGGCTTATATCTCAAAAGCGTTGAGAGATACCGCAAAACCGACAAAATTTTCGCCTTTTTGGGTCACAAAATTACGTGTTTACTTATAGATGCATCTGTTTTGGTCGATATTTTCTACCGTTCGACATTTTGCACTTACGCCCATTTCGGTACCTCTAAACCTTGACGAAAAAATATGAAATTTTACTATGTTATCTGATGGACCCTAAAGATCATTTTCCACATGGGAAAACATGTGCCCGATCATTTTTTTCAAATAAGCCCCACCCTAACGAGACAGCCTGGCTTGGTACAGCTTCCGCGCACGCAATTTGGCCACCGTGTTTTGCTTGTCAGTCCGGTTTGGCGCCTTTCTAACCTCAAAAACACATAGCCCAGCCC